>JAUPFP010000113.1:32500-303833 GCA_036925085.1 Brachycybe producta | reverse complement strand
CTAATACAAGAGATACAAGAAGTTGTAAAATGAAACTGCTAAATTATGCAAGTTTTTAATTAAAAACTGAAAGAAGTTTAAAAATGGAAACAATGAGATTAAACAGTTATTCATGGTGCAGTCAACTGTTTTCTGTTTCATTGCTCAAAAGTAGGAATGCTCACACATATTTCATAAAAAAACATGAAAATTCACTAATTGACTTTTTTATTGTTTACTTGGGATAAAATAAACAAAAATAATTTCAAATCCTCTTTTTGAGGGAGATTTTCTCAGATTTGAATTGAAACCCATTAAAAATGAAAAGTTAAAACATGATTTAATCAATAATTTTAACTGAAGTAATTTAATCAATGATTTTAACTCAAGTGATTTAATCAATGTTTTTAACTCAAGTGATTTAATCAATAATTTTAACTCAACCGATTTAATCAATGATTTTAACTCAAGTAATTTAATCAATTATTTTAACTCAAGTGATTTAATCAATAATTTTAACTCAACCGATTTAATCAATGATTTTAACTCAAGTAATTTAATCAATTATTTTAACTCAAGTGATTTAATCAATGATTTTAACTCAAGTGATTTAATCAATGATTTTAACTCAAGTGATTTAATCAATGATTTTAACTCAAGTGATTTAATCAATGATTTTAACTCAAGTGATTTAATCAATGATTTTAACTCAAGTGATTTAATCAATAATTTTAACTCAACCGATTTAATCAATGATTTTAACTCAAGTAATTTAATCAATGATTTTAACTCAAGTGATTTAATCAATGATTTTAACTCAAGTGATTTAATCAATGATTTTAACTCAAGTGATTTAATCAATGATTTTAACTCAAGTGATTTAATCAATGATTTTAACTCAAGTGATTTAATCAATGATTTTAACTCAAGTGATTTAATCAATGATTTTAACTCAAGTGATTTAATCAATAATTTTAACTCAACCGATTTAATCAATGATTTTAACTCAAGTAATTTAATCAATGATTTTAACTCAAGTGATTTAATCAATGATTTTAACTCAAGTGATTTAATCAATGATTTTAACTCAAGTGATTTAATCAATGATTTTAACTCAAGTGATTTAATCAATGATTTTAACTCAAGTGATTTAATCAATGATTTTAACTCAAGTAATTTAATCAATGATTTTAACTCAAGTGATTTAATCAATAATTTTAACTCAACCGATTTAATCAATGATTTTAACTCAAGTAATTTAATCAATGATTTTAACTCAAGTGATTTAATCAATGATTTTAACTCAAGTGATTTAATCAATGATTTTAACTCAAGTGATTTAATCAATGATTTTAACTCAAGTGATTTAATCAATGATTTTAACTCAAGTGATTTAATCAATGATTTTAACTCAAGTGATTTAATCAATGATTTTAACTCAAGTGATTTAATCAATGATTTTAACTCAAGTAATTTAATCAATGATTTTAACTCAAGTGATTTAATCAGTGATTTTAACTCAAGTAATTTAATCAATGATTTTAACTCAAGTGATTTAATCAGTGATTTTAACTCAAGTAATTTAATCAATGATTTTAACTCAAGTAATTTAATCAATGATTCAATCGCTTGATTTAATCATCTTGATAACTTGATCATTCCAGCCCTGTAGTTTAAATTGAAGTTTTTTTTTTACTCTTCTAGTTTACCTTTTTAATGTTATTTAAGTAGTTTTGAATAGAAAGAATAATAACATTTATAAAAAAAAAAGAAAATTGCACAGCTTTTTTATATTTGATTAAGTTTCTGTTCTTAGATAATGAAAACAATACATTGAATGACGTTATTAAAAAATATTTAAACAGAATTAAAATTAATCTATAAAATAAAACGGGAACGAGTAATTTTTTTAATTTTTATTCTGGGGATTGATTACAAGGTATGGAAGAAGAAAAAATGAATTTACAATTTTGGACAGGAGTAGCTTTATGTTTTATTTTAAGCTTTCTAATTCAGTGGTTGCTTAATTATCGAAAATTTATTTTAAGCATTAATAAGTTACCTAGTAATAAAACTTCAAAATGGTATTGGATTTTGGGAAATTTGTTGGATATTGTTGGACCTAGACAAGGTGATGATGATAAATTTAAGCACTTTTATTTTATTTATTTTAACTAATTTTTACCAAAAAAAAATGTTCTTTTAATGAGAAAACCGGTTTATTATATGCTGTTTAAGGCTTTGTTTCCATTGGGGTGAAAATTTGAACTTTTAGAAAATTTCAACTGGTGAAAAATAGAAGACACGTGGCCTTTGCCTACAGCAGTGAATGGGCGGTGGCCACGTTTCTTCCATTTTTCACCAGTTGAAATTTTCAAAAAGTCCAAATTTTCACCCCAATGGAAACAAGGCATAAGTAATTAATTTTAATTTTGAACCACAATTTTAATCAACTTTATAATTTACTTTAAAAATTACAAAACTTTATACAAATAAAGCATGTTTCATGGCTTACAGTGGTGGTTTTAAGCATAGGCATTCTAGTCTTTTGCTTAGGTCTTCTTGCTTTCAGAAGTCTTGCCTTTTAGGGATATACTGTACATGTGTGTGTATTGTAGCGAATTGCTATTGCGTGCCCCATTACTTATTTACTGGATTTGAATGGGTGCACTTGGCACAGACAACGTTGTCATTGCAAGGAGGTCAACTGACTTTCCCTGTCTTATGAATTGTGCCTATTGACCTGACAGGCATCTGTAGACAGCTTCAGAATTTTTTTTTGCTATTTCATATATTTTTTGCTTTTTTTTTTTTTTTTTTGAAAAATTACTCTGCAAGCAGTCATAAAGGCCTATGGCAGAGGGACAAGAGTCCAAGTGCAGCATAGAAAATGCATTGTCAAAACCAGAAAATATAAAACCCTATTGATATAAACCCAACAACAATTTGAATATTTTTTAATGCTGCAAATAGATGCATTGTCAAAACAAAACAAAATTATGACTCCCATAAAATACGTTTTTCCTGCACAAAATCCCCAGCAAGCGAGTTCCATTGTCGAATCGCCCTAGGGACAAATGACCAGTAATAAGAATCTGTTCGTGCAAAAATCTCTCCAACTTTGTTAGAGTGGTCACCCCTACCCAAGTATAATGCCCTGCAAAGTTTACTTGAAGTAGGTTTAGGGCTTTTCATAAGCGTCAGACCAAATATCAACCAATTAGAAATAAAAAGGGCGGAGCATGTGACATCAGATCTAGTAACAAACCAATTAAACATTGATGGCGCTCATAAAAGAGTGGAGCCAAAGAAATTCTTAAGCTGTCTACAGAACAGGCAATTAGAAATCGGGAAAAACTTCAGTTGGCTCCGCCCTTTTTATGACGACCGGCAACGTCTAATTGGTTTGTTCTGTGGTTCGATGTTGAAAAGGGCGGAGCATGTGACGTCACACTACATAACCAACCAATTAGAAGTTGCGTTCGTCATAAAAAGGGCAGAGCCAACTAAAGTTTGTCCCGATTTCTAAATGCCTGTGTCTACAGATGCCTGTTTGACCTGAAGGTGCATGCCATTTTGAGCATGACATACTTAAGTGGTTCTCAACCTTTTTTTGCTCCAGTCCCCCATTTCACCATTGTTCAGAATACTGTACAAACAATTATATATATATTAAGCCAGGTCTGTGTGTGGGTGTGTGTGTCTGTGTGTGTGTGGAGATAACACTGTACAAAAACCTTGAAGCACGTCGGAATTTATATAAATTTAAATGAATAAATGAACCGGTTTTGTTTCTCAAGGTCAACTATATGTTGCATCCTTCCCATCCAAGAACCCCATGATATTAAATTGGAGAGGGGAAAAGGTTGGAAAGTGTAGAAGGGGGAGAGAGAGAAACGTGGAGGGAAAACAAAAGTGGGAGGAAATGAAAGGAGTAAAAAAGGAAAAAAACGACGCGCATGTGCACAATTGCCTGTGAATTGCTTAAATAGACAATTAGCTGTATATGGAAGTTTGCAAGTAGGCTATTTTTATAGAGATTTTTTAAATAGAGAAAACTATAACTAGGTTTTTGTAAAAAATAACACTTTCATGTTTTTGTTACTAATATTGCTCTTGAAACACAGTATAAATATCGACAATTTTAAACCACCTCACATTAAATTTGAATAAAAATTTGTAATTCTCTTTTTTAATATATTTAGAACTATTTTCAAAAATTCGTCATCAAATAAACATATTTTCGGATCATCCTCTTGTTCTTCTGTGGTTTGTTTTGGAACCTACAGTAATTTTCACAAAAGCGGAGGCCATTGAAGTATATAATAAATAGAATTATAATAATTAAATATTAGAAATATAGTTATTTAATTATGATTTTTAACCATTCTAGAGTGTATTGGGTAACACGAACAACCTTGAAAAATCGAGTTTATACCGATATCTTCATAACTGGTTGGGTTTGGGATTGTTGACAAGGTTATAGAATATTTTTTTTTTAAATAAAGTTTGGTTAACGTTTTTTTTATTTTTGAAATATCGATTTTTATAAATTTAGCTCTGGTCAAAAATGGCATTCGAGAAGAAAAATGTTGACACCCAGTTTTCATTTTAAAATTCTGGAAAACTTTATCGAGGTATTCAATGAACAGGCTGTGATTTTGACAAGAAAATTACAACAACATGCTGGAAAAGAAAGCTTTGATGTTTATCCTTACATATCCTTGTGTACATTGGATATTATTTGTGGTATTACTAGATATAGAATATTAAGTAACAATTAGATTTCGTCTAAAATATGTAAATCAATAGTAATAGTATTAAAATTTGGCTAACTTTTAATATTTTATTAATAGAAACTGCTATGAGTAGATGTGTAAATGCACAAAGTGGCAGTGGATCCGAGTATGTGGAAGCAGTTAACAAGTAAGAAAATATTATATTTTTCATCTTCTGTAAATACAGAATGTTCTTCATTATAATATTATGTTTAACAATAGTTTTATTATGGTTTTTGTATTTATTTTGTACAGAAGAACTTAAACAATTATTATAATATTTAAAGAGCCAATAAAAAAAAGCTTTCTCATTCAGATAACTGAATTATGGCTAACTGTTTAAATCCATAAAAGTCAATGAAGAATAATTTTGTTGAAATTTGGTTAAGGACCTTGGCACACAGACCACTTTTCGATTGCAAAATGAAGTCGGGTTGTCGCCAAAACCGACCACCTTGAGTCTTTCCATAGACCTTGCATAAGGATAGACGGAGCACGAGCCATGGAGCCAAGATGACACAGGCATCTGTGCACAGCTTCAGAATTTCTTTGGTTCCGCCCTTTTATGAGCGTCATCAAATTCTAATTGGTTTGTTACTGGGTCTGATGTCACATGCCCGCGTTTTTTTATTTCTAATTGGTTGATAATTGGTGTGATCGCTCATAAAAGGGCGGAACCAAAGAAATTCTGAAGGTGTGCACACATGCCTGTCAGGCAGACTCAGCAGTTTATCCCAATAATGTCATGTTTCCCAATGAGTGTTCCCATAGTTACGTGACAAGGCCGCCCGTTGTCGATAGCTTTTGTCAATTTGAATTTGCCAATAGGAATGCTGTACTTTATTTGTGCAGCTTATGTAAAACCCGCTCTTCAGAGTCCGTTATTCTAATACTGAATTCCTGTTGGCCAATTTAAATTGACCAAAGCTATCCCCAACGTCCTCCACGTGACAAGTCATGTTGGTTCCTAGGTAATATTGCAGGACAGACAATTAGAAAACGGGATGAACAGAAGCTGGCTCCGCCCTTTTTATGACGACCGGCAACTTCTAATTGGTTTGTTGTGTGGTTCGACGTTGAAATTGGCGGAGCATGTGACGTCAGACTACATAACCAACCAATTAGAAGTTGCATTCGTCATAAAAAGGGCGGAGCCAACTTGCATTCGTCCCGATTTCTAAGTGCCTGTCAGATCAACCATCTTAGACTTCATTTTGTATTGTCTGAAAGTCATCAAAAATATGGTCTGTGTTTTCAAAACCTAAAAGTGCTTTTAAATTAATTAAATGCACTACTAAACGTTCTGCTTTAAAAAGATTTAAAAAGGAATTTTAAACAACTTTCAAGAAAAATATAGAAAACAACTCCCGCTTGTTCCTCCCTCCTCTCTGACTCACACTTCTGACGCACATCGAAGTGGCGGAGTGATACACTTAGGACCATGGTCACTTGGACCTGGTTACACCTCGCAGGTGTACACAGGTCCAAGGTATAAAAGGACCGTGTTCCTCTTTGTTCATCGTCCTTGTCTTTGCTCTAAATTGTATTACGTAGATTCTTATCCGTACCACATCTTGGGCATGAGGACGCACCTTTAATAACCAATTCATTCTTGTAAACTTAGAGTGTTTCTGTACAAGAATGAATAAAGTGTTTGTAATGGAAATCTGCGTTGTCTTTATGTTCGGTAACTAACCACTTCTCTACAGAGGCCGGAGACACCATAAGGCAGGAGACATATGATCCTGAAGCAGCTACAGCATCTTCAAGAATGGCAATCACCACGAGGGAAGATGCATATCAGCGTCGACGGAGAGAAGGATGGCTGCCATCCTTCTGCATCGATTTCACCCCATGCAGGCGGATGATCGTAATCCAACTCCATCCAACTCTTTCTGTAGCTTGAATCTTCTCCGTGCGGGCACCGTGCGATACAGAGAAGAAACTAGCTATAGAAATCATCATCTATCAGTTGGTAAAAATATAAGGTCGATGTCAAAAGCTCACAGCACAATTGCCTGTGATAAATTCTAGTTTAATTTTGCTACTATTATCCCCTCCCCTTTTTATATTTGAAAGAGAAAGAGTTTTTCATTTTTTCTGGTGTGCACATGCGCATCGTTTGTTCTTTTTTTACTCCTTTCATTTCAATTTCAGTCACCCCTCCACGTTTCTCTCTCTCCCTCTACACTTTCCAACCTTTTCCCCTCTCCGATTTAATATCATGGGGTTCTTGGATGGGAAGTGTGCAACATATAGTTGACCTTGAGAAAAAAAAGCGGTTCATTTATTCATTTAAATTTCTATAAATTCCGACGTGCTTCAAGGTTTTTGTCCTTAATTGTTTGTACATCGTTACTCATAGACTCACACAATCACAGACCTGGCTTAATATTATATATATAATATCCAAGGTCTGTTTATCTGTGTGTCTTTCTACATGTATATATTGTGAGCTTTTGACATCGACCATTTTATTTTACCAACCTTTAGATGATATCTTCTGTACCTCGATTCTTCACTGAACCGCACGGTGCCTGCACGGAGAAGATCTGAGCTGCAGAGAGAGTTGGATGGAGATGGATTGTGGTCACCCTTCTGCATGGGGGTGAAATCTATGCAGCAGAGTAGCAGCCATCCCTCTGTCTTCCGGTTGATGCTGATATACATCTTCTCCTTTCGGTACACCGACAAGAGAAGATGTTGTAGCTGCTTAGGAATCGTATACCTCCTGCCTTATGTAGTCTCCAGCCTCTGAAGAGAAGTTGATTATTCAAACATAAAGACCACGCTGTTTCTTATTATAACACTTTTATTCGTCTCTTGTATGGAAACACAGAATACAGAGATGAATTATGAATACTAACGGTGTGTCCTCATGCCCATATTGTGGTACGGATAAAATCTACGTGATACAAAGGCAAGGACAAGAACTAACTACAAAGAGGAGCATGGCCCTTTTATACCTTGGACCTGTGTACACCTGCGAGGTGTAACCAGGTCCAAGTGACCATGGTCCTATGTGTATTAATCCACCGCTTGGGTATGAGTCAGAGAGGTGAGTCAGAGGGGAGGGAGGGACGGTTGAAAGTTGTTTACCCCCGGGCTATGGTTTTAGCGGGATCACGAATTACCGGGTGTTACAATATCTTTCTCTCTTTCTGCGATAACGCTGTACAACCATTGAAGCACATCGGAATTTATATAAATTTGAATAAATGAACCGTTTTTTTTCTCAAGGTCAACTATATGTTGCACCCTTCCCATCGAAGAACCCCATGATATTAAATTGGAGAGGGGAAAAGGTTTAAAAGTGTAGAGCGGGGAGAGAGAAAAGTGGGAGGGGTGACGAAAATTGAAATGAAAGGAGTAAGAAAAGGAAAAAACGACGCGCATGCGCACAATTGCCTGTTAATTTTGCTCCCGTCATTTATGACGGGTTACCCCACTAGTGTATATATAATTTATAGAAAATTGAAGAAAAATTATAAAGAAAAAATATAGTTTTCTTTTAATAAAAATTGTAATTTGTTGAATGTAAGTTTAAGATTTTTTTATAAAAATAGTTCTAAATTTGTAGAAGAAAATGATTAAAGGAATTTCTCTTTGTTGTAATTATCATTATCGATTTGTATTAATAATAATATTTAGTGATATGTCATTGAAATTTTTCACATGAAATATATGTGAAATATTTCACGTGAAATACTTGTGAAATATTTCACTTGAAATATATGTGAAATATTTCATTTCGTTGAAATATTTCACATAACATGAATTTGAATATATTTAAAAAAAATGTGAAATTTATTTTTAAATAAAACCTGTTTCCAAGTACTGAAACCATAAACAAAAAAATGGTGATTGTGATTGGTTCGTACAATTATTTTGAAAATGTTTAATTTTACCACTTTTGTCATTTTTGTGTCTATTTTTTGTTCAAAGTTTTTGGAATATGTTTCATTTTCTTCAATCATGTTTGGATAAATGGAATTTTTTCAATGTTCAAAACACTATGTCTAATTATTCTACAATCATTAGTCATTATGCGAGAATTAATATAAAGTTAATGTAAACTGATGTAATTATCTTGTTTTATTTCATGGATTTCAATTAATTTTGCCACTTTTCAATATATTTCACAACTTTTCATAAATTTCATGAAATATTTCAACAAAATAATTTTCATGAAATTGCCCATCACTATTAATATTGATTATTTTTAGAATTTGAAAAAAAAAAATTATAATTTTGAAATACAATAAATGAATATACAAATTAACAAAATAAATTGATGATTTATAAAAGTTTAATTGTTTTTTTTTTTAATTTAAATTTAGTTTATCAGAAATTGTAAATCTACGAGCACTCCAACCCTGGCTCGGATATGACTGGATTTATAATAACTTTTCACCTCTTAAAAAAGTTGAAGAAAAACATCTATACAAATTACATGGATTTACAAATGGCGTAAATTTAAAATGAAAAACAAAAATTATTTCGAATAATTAATTTGCATAATTTACAAAATATTCAATTCATTTAAAGGTGATTGCCAAAAGACGACAAGAAAGAAATTCATCAAAATTAAAATTGGCAAAAGAGGAGGATTCAGAGGAGGAGGAAGCAATGAGTTTTGGCAAGAAAAAAAGATTTGCATTTTTGGACACTTTATTGGAATATTCGGAAAAAGTAAAAAGTTTAACGGATGAAAGTATTCGAGAAGAAGTGGATACCTTTATGTTTGAAGTAAAAAAATATTTTTAAAAATAATGAAAATTGCAACATAAGGCTTTGTTTCCACTATGCCGAAAATTTGAACGTTTTAAAAATTTTAAATGGTGAAAAAATGAACAGACGTGCCCCCCCCCCCCCCCGCCTAGTCAATATCATAGGCAAAGGCCACGTTTCTTCTATTTTTCACCAGGTCAAAGGCCAAATGTTCGCCCCAGTGCATGGAAACAAGGCCTAAAAGTATTTTTTTTAAACCAAAATTTAAGTAAAGTAAAAGTTTGAAATTTTTGAAAAACACTTTTTATCTTACCGTATTTAATTCACTTAAATATATTTTGTTAAACTTTTTTATGCAAATTTTAGAATTAATTTAAAACTTAAATTAAAACAAAAAATTTGAAATTTTTTTAGAAACTAGAAATACTTTTGGCGTTGTCTTATACCTAGTACACACCTGATAATTTAAATGCATTTAAACGATAAACGTGTTCTACAGAGGCCTGTGAAGGGCAAACAAACAATATGTCGAATTCAATTTATTCAGTTAATAATCTGAAAATATTTAGTTAATACTTAATTGTCAAAATATTGATTGAGTATTTCAATTTAAAATATTAATAATAAAGTCAATTTTTATTTGGTGTTCATGTCCTTAACTGGATTCCGTATAATTCACCTAAACACATTTAATTTGAATACATTTATCTCATGTGTGTACAAGGTATTAGAAGCTTGGCTTTTACAAAATATTTATTTACAATTCACCAAATTTGTTTTTCGTAAAAAGGGCCATGACACAACATCATCTGGCATAACTTTTTTGTTATATTTACTGGGACTTAATCCTGAGGTACAAAAAAAAGTTCACGAGGAATTGGACATTATTTTTGGAGATTCGGATAGACACGCAACTGCAGCTGACTTAACAAAAATGAAATACTTGGAATGTGCCATAAAGGTAAGTAATGTATTTTGAACATGTTGCACACATTGTTAAAGATATCAACATAAAAAAAATAATCTTAAGAGATTGGAGCTACCCTTCTAGTTTCTAAAACACTTTCAAGTTTGTCTTAATTTTCCACCTGAAAGACAGAAATAATCAGAGCTCGAATGGCGTTTAAAACACCTTAACCGGTTGAGCGGTTCACTTAAATCCATATCATGAATGTGGCATTCCTGGCCTTCTTGACTTTGATAAATCCAAGGGTGGCCTCTTAAGTTCTATTTAGACTGACCGGCTACGGTCTGCCTCGTCACCAGAGTTGACCACCTTAAGAACTGCCCTGAGATCGCCTTACATGCCACCTTTACTTTTGTTGTCGCTGGGAGAAGGGACTGTCACCCAGGGATCAACCAAGGGTCAAACTGACCAATGGTTGACTTTGCAGTGTGCATATTTTCTTATTTTGGAAATGAAATTTTATAGATTTCTTCTAAAAATGTTGAGTTTTTTGACTGTCACGGGCCGTGAGAAAACTCCTTTCTATTTCAGACCTATTTGTAATTGCTATTACATGTGTTGCGAGCCGTGAGAAACTCTTTTTCAGCTACAAGGGCCAACTGAGCTGCACAGGCTGGGCACCAAGAGGTGCCATCCTGCAACGTGGCCAGGAATGTGAGGTTACTCACGCATGTACGCAGAAGGCACCATCGTGGCCCGTAGGTGGTGTCACATGAACAGCGCCTCCTTAAGGCACGAGCTAGCAGGGCTGTAGCCCTTAGTTTTAAAAGGACCCCATCTTTTAACTTTCAAAAAATTAAACATTCGAAACCAAAAATGGGTTTTGGAAATTTAAACCCCACCACTTTTGAATCAGAAGTGCAGGCCTTGGGTTATGCAGTAAGTGGCTAATGTTTAAATGTAACATTTGTCGATGAGCATGTGGGGCCTCCATTTTTCACTTAGCCCAGGACCCCAATAATTCTTAAGATGGCACTACTGCACATGAACCACTACTAGTACAAAGTTGAAATTTTTAAATTAACAACACTTGGTTCAAATTTAAACTGTCTAACTTTTATATTTTTTTTTGTATTTATAAAATTTTATATCATTGCTCATTTAAAAAAAAAAACATTTCTGTTTTAAGGAATCACTTCGCATTTATCCTCCAGTTCCTTTCTTTTCTCGACGCCTCAAAACACCCATCAAATTCAGTAAATAAAATCAATATAATAAAATATGAGGTGAGTTTGTTTTTTTCATATAGAAGTTATATTTCAGATGGCTACGAAGTTCCAGCCGAGGTCAACATAGTAATTGCCGCTTATTATGTTCATCGTGATCCTAAATATTATCCCGATCCTGAAAAATATGATCCAGACAGATTTCTAGCAGAAAATATTTGCAAAAGACATCCTTATTCATATATACCATTTTCAGCTGGTGCAAGAAACTGCATTGGTAATATTTTGATATTTTCTTAAAATAATCACTAATATTAAAAGAAGAATCACACATGCAGAATTTCACTTTGTAAGGAATTTAACAGAAGTGCCATTTATAAATTCTGTTTCTAACTTTTGCTAGTTTTTCAGCATGTGTGACTCTACTGTAACATGGCTGGCCCTTGACCAGCCAGGTTTATACTTTGTCTGTCTTTTTGTTGGGTGGCTGGTCCCAGACCAGCCAGTTGAGTTCGGGTTGTGCAATGCTCCACACTCCCCAAGCTCGGGCTCTTTGACCTGCTGGGTGATCCAGGTCTACTTGTTGACCTGGATGCGTGGCCCTTGGTTGTGCCTCCGCTTCTGATTGGAGTGGCATTGTCAATCTGTTTGGGTTCCGTGTAGACGGGACTCCTAGTTCCCACAATTTAAAGAAACAATGATGATTCTACACCTCCCAGAGGTGTCTTCACGGACAAGAAAAAGACTTCTCTTTTAGCAAATTAACAGGTCTATTTTATAAGCGAATGTGATTATATGATACATTATGAGTGGTATAAAATAACATAAGCGACTGATTTGACTTCGAAAAGATTCTAAATAAAAACTGGAACTTTGATTCCACAGCATACTCTCAAACATAATTCGAAAATCCACTTCAGAAAATTACTGAAAAAATCAGTGAAAATCAGCCTCAAGCTTGCCTTGTGCAAGTTCTTTTATTCTTTTGGCCCTTGGGAGGGGCCACTCTTGACTAGGGTTCACCCAAAGATCCGACTGCCCAATGGTGACCCTTGGTTCCCAAATATCTCCTTATTTGGCATCAAATTCTTAGAAGAATTTGCATAATTCCAGAGAAACTATTCTGGAACTAATGGCAATTTTCAATCATGAGAAACTTCAAAATCTCTATTTAGAAGTTTCTATTTTTAGAAACTCTGTCTTCTAAAATCATTTAAGAGCCTAAAGTGAAAAAAAATTACAAAAATCTTCGCATGTAGGCACTTCTGTAGCTGTGACGTGAACATGTGGCAAAAAATGAATGTTGATACACTTTTGTCCACCATCTTTTCTCTTATCGATGGATAGAAGTGGCTATATTTTAATAATGACTTTTTTGATAAATATGCACTACTGAAAAAAGGAAGAGCAACTTTTGATCTACAATGGTGAGTATTTGAGTCCTATGCAATTAATTAGTGGTGAAATTTTAGGCTATTATGAAACTTATTGTTAGTGGTAAATTTAGATCCTATGAAATGTATAAACAGAGGAGCTTTTTTGGCCTATGGGATTTAACATGAGCTAAAAAAACGAGACTTTAAAATGAAATTAAAAATAGAAAAACTAATTGTAAATTGTTACCAACTTATCATTAGATGAGCAATATTGTTATGTACATATTGCAATTTGAATTTTGAAAATCACAATTTTTGTTGCAGAAAGCAAAACATTTGCCTGAACCATGTATTTTTCAAAAAAGGAATTTCTCTTTCTCATTTGCTTCAATGGCTTAGCTGTGGGGCTCAACTAAATGGTAAAAAGTGGAACTATTTATGTCATCTGCTAATATTCAAAATGGCATCACAAATATAGGCTCTTAAACTGTCAAAATTTGTGATATGTCTGACTGAATTTTCAACAAATTTGATATCTTTTGAAACTGGTCAGTTCTGGACATCACAGGGTGCCATCCGGCGAGAGGAGTTTAGAAGTGAGCGGCCTCAATCACACATGTGCAGCTGGCACATGTGTGGGAGGTGCCACAACACCCCCTTCTTCGCTTGAGGCACATCTCTGGGCCTCCGACCCTCTGATCTTCTCTGTTCATGGGAGTCCCCAACTCCCCCTTTTGCTCAAGCCAGGCTCGTGGATTAAAGTATGGTACAAAAACATGATAATTACAAATGAATATGTATGATTACAAGCATACAAAAAATACAAAATAAATGCAATTTTATTAGGTATTTCAAGAGGCCGATGACCCCCATCTCAAGGCCAAAACTGTTGAAAAATATGTTTGCTTTATGCAATTATCAAAAGTACAATTAATTAGATTGGTGGAAGCTATTTAAAAATTCACAAGAAGTTTGAGCATTTTAAAATTTTGACTTTTTAAAAGCTTTTATTGTGACTATTGGGATCTGTTCAGCTTTCTCTTGAGGCCTTTTCAGGACATTTCAGAGCATTTAGGAAAGGCATTAGGAAAGTTTTCACAAAAAATATGTAATTTGCACATTTTATGAATTTTTATTTTGAACTAAACCTACTGTAACAGTGTAGAGCCCCTGTTACGGGACTCAGGTCTAGATTCTTTTAGCTTGGGGACAGGTAATCCCTTGGGCTGAGAGTATATGATTTAGTCCTGATTCTGAACAGTGCCCAGGTCGTTCCCTATGGCACTTCTGATCAGGCAAGACGAATGCAGATTGTCGATTTACTTATACAATCATCAGAATACATTAGACAGAGAAGAGTTACAAAGTGTGGCGTTGCTTAGCCACCAGACCATTGAATGAGTTATTTCATGTTTCGATATCAGAGAACCACGAATTGACCAAAACATTGACCTTTATACCTAGGGCTTGTGTACAAATACACAGGTGCACCCATGCTCAGTGGCATAGCTAGGGACCCGCAAGACCTGCAACTGTGGGGGTGCAGGAGGTTTGGGGGCGCAAAAAAATGAAATGAAAGTCGATGTATTTTTCAGTTATTTTTGAAAATAAATCGACTTTCATTTAATATTTTTTTTGAACAGTGGAACGGTCGGAACAACGGTACGAACAGTCGGATTAGTAGGTTTAGTAAAATTAAGTTATTGCAGAGGGTTTGGGGGCGCAGCCCCACGACTTTTTAAAGAGATATTATATCAATTTAGTCCATTGTTCTGACTGTTTTCTAATATGTTCAACGGGAGGAACGGTCGGACCAATGAACAAATTTGAGTTAATAACTCTTGTGTTACAATTATTATATATATATTTTGCCAGGTCTGTGTCTCTGTGTGTCTTTCTACATGTATATATCTTTCTTTCTTTCTGCGATAAAGCTGTACAACCATTGAAGCACATCGGAATTTATATAAATTTGAATAAATGAACCATTTTTTTCTTTCTCAAGGTCAACTATATGTTGCACCCTTCCCATCCAAGAACCCCATGATATTAAATTGGAGAGGGGAAAATGTTGAAACGTGTAGAGGGGGGAGAGAGAAAAGTGGGAGGGGGTGATGAAAATTGAAATGAAAAGAGTAAAAAAAGGAAAAAACGACGCGCATTCTCACAATTGCCTGTTAATTTTGCTCCCGTCATTTATGACGGGTTACCCCACTAGTTTATTATATTATATTAATATTAATATTATTGTTATAATAATAATTATTATTCCTATAATATTACTATAAATAATATTTTATTATTATTTATTATTATTATTACCATTATTATTACTATTCCTATTATTATTATTATTATTATTATTATTATTATTATTATTATTATTATTATTATTATTATTATTAATATTAATTTTATTATTTATTTTTAGGGCAAAAATTTGCATTTATGGAAGAAAAAATTGTTGTTTCCCAATTGATGCGTAACTTTCGTATTAAGTCAGTTCAAAAAAGGGACGAGATTTCACTATTAGCCGAACTTGTCCTTCGTCCTGCCAACGGCATTTGGATTATTTTGGAAAATCGAAAAAAATCATGTAATAATAACTTATATGTTTGCAATGCAGACATGTGACAGCTATATTCGTATGCTTTGTTTCTATTAGGATGAAAATTAGAACTTTCTGAAAATTTCAACTGGTGAAAAATAGAACAAGGGAGGCCGCCCGCCCGCCCGCCTGCCTATTCTCTATCATAGGCGGGCGACCACGTGGGTTCTATTTTTCACCAGTTGAAATTTTCAAAAAGTTAAAGTTTTCACCCCACTGGAAACAAGCCATTAGGATGAATAATATCCTTTGAATTTGTAATTATGTAGAGAAAATTGTACAACTTTTTTGTTTATACATTAAATAAATCATTAAAATACTGAAAATGACACGTTATCCTATGTTTGCTTTGTTACACAATTTATAGCAACTTCAGGAACTATCATGATTCAGCAAGTTCTAATTCAAATCATAGGCTTCATAGAAATGGTAGCATGCAATTTACTTGTAAACTATAATAATTATTATTAAGTATTACATCATTGTTAGACGTTTGCATTTTGGATCGGAAACTTAAATATTTTTTTTGTGTTGTTATAAAAAAAATGTATAAATGTGATTCACTGATTGCTTTGACTGTAATTCTAAATTTATTCATTCAAATGCATATGTACTACACATTAGAAACCGAAAGTAGCAAAAAATGTTGGTCATATCCCAATTCATCCCATCCCATCAGTCCCATGGGTCCCATCAGTACCATGGAACCCATCAGTCCCACGGATTCCATCAATCCCACAGATCCCATCTGTCCCATGGATCCCATCAGTCCCACGGATCCCATCAGTCCCACCTATCCCATCAGTCACGGATCCCATCAGTACCATGGATCCCATCAGTCCCACAGATCCCATCAGTCCCACGGATCCCATCAGTCCCACGGATCCCATCAGTCCCACGGATCTCATCAGTCACGGATCCCATCAGTACCATGGATCCCATCAGTCCCACGGATCTCATCAGTCCCACAGATCCCATCAGTCCCACGGATCCCATCAGGTTCATGGAGCCCATCAGTCCTACGGATCCCATCAGTCCTACGGATCCCATCAGTCTCACGGATCCCATCAGTCCTATGGAGCCAATCATTCACATGGATCCCATCGGTCCCACGGATCCCATCAGTCTCACGGATCCCATCAGTCCTATGGATCCAATCATTCACATGAATCCCATCGGTTCCACGGGTCCCATCAGTCCCATGGATCCCACAAGTTCCATCAGTCACATCGATCCCACAAGTTCCATCAGTCCCACCTGTCCCATCTATTTTTGTTTACTCACTTCCCATCCCATGGAATGGGACGAGATGGGATGGGATTTCCTCATTGATGGGAGCCCATATAGGCATACACCCCTACAGATGGCTTTCAATAGATGAATTTATATTTGCTTCGTCATTCTTTATCTGCTACAACAATGTGCAATGTGTAATTAGTTTCCAAGTAATGTTATTTTAGTTCAGAACTAAGCAAACAAAATGTACAGTATTGTTTTAAGAGGCTAGATATAGTGTTTATTTCAAAATTTCTCCAAAAGTAGGCGCTGCGATCGTTGTTGATTGAAAAACGTTTTTTTTTAACGTTTTTTCTCCCGGTTTGAAGTCCCACAATAATTAATAGAAAAATAATTTCGCATGCTAATCTTATAAAAAGGAAACATCGTGAAGCCAATAGATTAATGCACGTGCTAATTATTATGTGATTGTTCTGAGTCGTTTTTAATTGGAGTTCTTCAAATGTTTGTGGGACGGTTTTTTGGCCCTATGGCCAAACTGAAGATTTTAAATATTATTTAAAAATAGAAAGCCCTTTTAAAATTTAAAAAAAGGAATAATCCTGAAGGCAATAAACACGTGTAAGTACGTGCTAATTTTTCTGATTGCTTTAAATCATTTTTAATGAAAGTTCTCTGAACTTTTGTTGGACAAAAAAAATGTTATACATTCTATAATATTTTATTATTGTCACAATTTATATCAGAATTAGGTTTATTTATTTGAGTTTTGACATTGCATTTCACATATTGCAATTGAACTTTTGTTTCTCTGCAACAGGCCTTCTTGGCTGCTTGCTGAGAGGAGAGATGACAGAGATGGGCGAGATCTACTTTTTCAAATACAAATTCGGCACTTGGGAAAAAGTTGGAAAGTGTAGAGGAGGGGGGGGGGGGAGAGAGAAAAAAGGGGGAGGGGAAACTGAAATTGAAATGAAAGGAGTAAAAAAGGAACTAACGACGCGCATGCGCACACCAGAGAAAATGAAAATCTCATTTTCTCTTTCAAATATAAAAAGGGGAGGAGATAATAGTAGCAACATTAAAGTAGAATTTATCACAGGCAATTGTGCCCAGCTTTAGAATTTCTTTTGCTCCGCCCTTTTATGAACGTCATCAATTTCTAATTGGTTTGTTACTTGGTCTGACGTCATAAAAGGGCGGAGGAAAAGAAATTCTAATGCTGGGCACAATTGCCTGTGAATTTCGCTCCCGTCATTTATGACGTCCGGGTTACTCCACTAGTTTTATTTTATAATATTCTTTAAAAGTGGATCATTTTTCACGATAACGCCTAATGTACACACACGTTCTGTATTTAATTTTTCTTTTTTACTCAGATGTGTTCTGTCATAAAAATCTATTTTTGTTCCAAAATACACTTCACTTTGAAAATTGTGAAGGTCATGCCTGTTTTATTTTGTTTATAATGTTTTCAGCTAGTGCTAGTTTATGGCGTTAATAACAATTTCCTTGCATTATGCTTGAAACAATTTTTTTTTCTAAAATAGATAAGAAATGAGCGAGATAAACTTGTTTCCTTGAAAACACATTTTCGAATAAAACTTTTATAGAAGTTTAAAAAAAATTGTAATTTTCGGTCTCTTTTATTGATCATAAAGTTTTATTTAATAAAAAGTGTGTATTGGGTTTAATTTCAGAACTAGTGGGGTAACCCGTCATAAATGACGGGGGGGGGGGGGGGGGGAGTCACTGAAGGTCAATCAATGAGGGACGTTTCCGTCTCTCCTCCTTCTTCTTCTTACCCTCAATAGCTGCAAAATGATCTCGTCCTAACAGGAAGGTAATAGTCTTATACCTTGTTAGGTGAATTATATGGAATCCAGTTAACGACATGAACCCAAATAAAAATTAACTTTATTATTAATATTTTAAATTGAAATACTAAATCAATATTTTGTCAATAGTTTATATATTTTATTTAAGTATTAACTCAATATTTTCAGATTAATTAACTGAATAAATTGAATTCGACAACATAGTGTTTGTTTGTCCTTCACAGGGCTCTGTAGAACACGTTTATTATTTAAATGCATTTAAATTATCAGATGTGTACTAGGTATAAGGTTCTACGATAGGGAAAAAACAAAGTTTACATTAGCAGTGAAATGCAAATTAATGAATTAAGAATGTAAATTATGTCAGATTCGTGAATTGTCATTTTAACTACCTTCACTATATGATAGTTAATCTGAAAAACATTTTTTAAAATAAAAACATAAAAAACATAATAGTAATAAAACACATTCATTTTCAACACTAGTAAGGTTGGGAAGTGAAAAATAAGAAAAATAGAAGAAAAAAACAACAACAACAAAAAAAACGTGTTTTTTATTTAAAAAACATCAAGAAAAAAAACGTGTTTTTTATTTAAAAAACATCAAGAAAAAAAACGTGTTTTTTATTTAAAAAACATCAAGAAAAAAAACATGTTTTTTTTACAACACTAATTTTAACAGTTTAATTATTTAACACCACCAAGATTCGAACCTAAGGACGTCAACTCAGGAGGTGGAGATGTTAACACCACAATGACAACTAATAAATTATACTTAATTGTTTAATAATGTATCAAACAACCGTATAACAAAATTTAAAAAAAGTACATGGAGCCACCATCTCCATTAAAAAAATTTGGCTAAAAAGCAAAAACTTTTTTTCGAACTTTTAATTATTTTTCAGTTAACTATTACATAGAGTCCATGTATAAGCTCCTTCGGTTAGGTTAGGTTAGTACGTTAACAGGCATCTGTAGACAGCTTCAGAATTTCTTTGGTTTCACCCTTTTATGAGCGTCATCAGTTTCTAATTGGTTTGTTACTGGATCTGATGTCACATTACCCCGCCCTTTTTATTTCTAACTGGTTTATATTTCGTCTGATGCTCATAAAAAGGGCGGAGGCCAAGAAATTCTGAAGCTGTCTACAGATGCCTGTCTTTTTTTTTATCAGACCAAAAAATGACACAAGCCTAAATTTTTTTTGTCAAACCCCTTTGACGTCACAATCTTTTTCTTAAGATGAGGCAACTATATATAGCTAGGAATTTCATGCATGTAAACGTAGTAAAATGGTGTACACATGTTACTCATTGAAATAAAATTGCATTGTAATAAACATGTGCTAAATTGCTTTACTGATGAAATCACTATGACCTTGTATTATTATGATTCTACGAAAAAGAAAATTTCAAATTCATTGTGTATATAAACACATTTGGTATAAGACCTTCAACATTGTAGATGTAAAAGAACAGCTTTCCGATCAAGATCTGAAAAGCAATTTTTGATAATAATTTGACAGTGTTCCATATTTATTTTTTTTAATTTTAAGAAATCATTTTTTATTATTGTTGTTGTTGTTGTTGTTGTTTCAGACAAAAATATGAATATTCATTTTTGGTTAACTGTTTTTGGAGGTTTTTTAATTTATTTTTTATATTGGTTAATTCAATGGCTACCTGAAAGACGAAAACTTGTTTCTGCTATGGAAAAACTACCTGGAAACAAATCTGGAAAATTATATTTCATTTTTGGAAATCTTTGGGAAATCATTGCACCTAGAGAGGGTATACCTTTTATCATTATAATTATTGTTATTGCACATTTTTTAATATTATTTTTTTAATCTTCTTCTAATATCATAATTTGCTAATGGCTGACTCTCTCTCTCTCTCTATCCGTCCCTCCCTTTGTGCACGAATGTTCTCGGAAACTACACACTCTAGAATTGTGAAAATTAACCATTATACACATCTTTAGGGTAGAGGTCACCTTTCATCACACAATGTACATTGGCAGCAACATTGGTTATGTCTTTGACAGAGAAGTGAGAGGTTCTTGGTTCAAGTCCTGGCTGGAGTTTTTGTTTATTAAGAGCCTAGATCCACGTCCATCTTGTTGTTTTGAGCAGACGACAACGAGACAAATGCGCAAAATGCAATAAAAAGTATTGTTCTTCACGTGCTCGATTTATATAATTTTTGAAAAGGTCCTTCTATTTTTAAACAAGGTTCAAAGTCGTTCGTTTTTTTAACCCCATGTTAAATCCCATTGGCCCCAAAACCGTCCCACAAACATTTGAAAAACTCTCGTTAAAACCGATTTAGAACAATAACAAAATAATTAGCACATATATTCATGTATTGGCTTCACGATGTTTCCTTTTTATAAATTTTGAAAAGGTCCTTCTATTTTATAATAACGTTTAAAATCGTACGTTTTTTAACTCCATGTTAAGTCCCGTAGGACTAAAACACCGTCCAACAAAAGTTAAGAGAACTCTTATTAAAAATGATTTAGAGCAATCAGAAAAATTAGCACGTACTTACACGTGTTTATTACCTTCAGAATTATTCCTTTTTCTAAATTTTAAAAGGGCTTTCTTTTTTTAAATAACATTTAAAATCTTACGTTTTTTAACTCCATGTTAAGTCCCATAGGAGCAAAAAACCGTCCCACAAACATTTGAAGAACTCCCATTAAAAACGACTTAGAACAATCACACAAAAATTAGCACGTGCATTAATCTATTGGCTTCACAACGTTTTCTTTTTATAAGCTCAACACGTGCAATTATTTTTATATTAATTATTATGTGACTTCAAACCGGGAGAAAAAACGTTAAAAAGCCGTTTTTCAATCAACAACGATCGCAGCGCCTACATTCGGAGAAATTTTGAAATAAATGCTATATCTAGGCTCTTAGTGAAGTATTTACTCGAAATGTATATTGTGAAATGTTCCCAATCTGAGATATTATGCAGTGTAAGTGCATAAACCCGTCGAAGACTAGCGTTCGTTCGCAGTATATTATATATTTTTAATACATTATCTTAATATAATACAGGGTGCGCTGCAGAGAAAACGCATGCTTTTCAAATAATAAAAACTTAAGTTGTTGTTTTTTTCAATATGAAAAAAAATTTAGTAACACAAAAATCTAATAAACGGTACAATTTTCAAACTGCTATAAAATTTTTATTTTTTAAGATATTGTCATGAAAAAACTTTTAGCATAATCTTTTACCCTTTTAGTTTTGACAACAATTTGAATTTTTTTTTTTTCGTAATGTTGTTTCTAAAAAAAAACGTTCGCTTGACGTTTTTGTATCCAAATTTTACAAAAATGTTTATTGAGCATAGAATTTAGCCACTGCAGTGGCACCGTTCGGTGGTAAAAAAGCAAAATAAATATCCATTCATCCACATTAAGGGTATTTTCATGTTGACATTTCGATATAAAATTTTTATAGACAAAATTTTTGTGTCATTTTCAAACTTACACCAAAAAGTTTATTTTCAAAGCTACAATATCAGTATGAAATTACTCTAATGATAGAGATACCCTTCTAGTTTCTAAAACGGATTCCAGTTTTTCTTCATTTTGCACTTAAAAAAAAATTGAAAACTAAATTTTTTTTTGTAATTTATTTTTAGAAATATTTCGAAGTATGACTGCGTATATGGATAAATATATGGAGTATCCTTTCGTTTCTGTATGGTTGGGTTCGGAGGCTAGAGTTATTTTTACGAAAGCGGAATCCGCTGAGGTAATTATTGCAGTGGTGTAAATACATATTTGATGTGCAGTTAATATTGAGCGGATTAATATGGCCTTGCATATGTTGTTTGCTTATTATATGCAGAGAAGATGATTGAAAACAATGAAACATAATTTTTGTGAAAAAAAAGTGTATTAAAAAATTTTTTTTATATAAAATTTTTGCATAAAAATGGAGGTTTCACATATTAATTGCCACTTTAGTATCCTGATTGACATACAAATGCATATTTAAAGTACTTGAATTTTGTTTGTTGCAAATTTTAAACAAACGAATACATTGTATTTAAAAAAATTAAAATTAAAAAAACTTAAAAAATGTAAAATTAAAAAAAATGTAAAAATTTAAAATTAAAAAATTAAAAAAAAACTTAAAAAATTAAAAAAAACTTAAAAAATGTAAAAATTAAATTTTTTTAAAAATTTAAAATATTAAAAAAAATAATAATTTTTTTAAAAAATGTAAAAAATTTAAAAAATGTAAAAAAATTTAAAAAATGTAAAAAAATTTAAAAAATGTAAAAAAATTTATAAAATGTAAAAAAATTTAAAAAATGTAACAAAATTTAAAAATTGTAAAAATGTAAAAATTAATTTTTTTAAAAAAAATTAAAAATATTCAAAAAAAAAAATAAAAAATTCAGAAAAATTTAAAAATAGTTAAAAATTAAAAATTAAAAAAAAATTAATTAGAATTAGATTTAGATGATAACAAATATCAGAATAAAGTTTTATATATAAATTAGGAATTCTCACAGTGAGGGCTGGACGACACATGTTAATTTTTGTGTGAACTACTTGTGATTGTAAAATATATTCTATAAAATTAATTAGATCATAAGTTACAACAATCTTTAAGATAGTCTTTAAGATATTTTCCATATCAATTTCTTGAAATTAAAAATTGTTTTCATCATTTTTTGGCGCATATCAATATAATATTACTGTTTCCTTGTTTACTTATTATAGGTTGTGCTAAACAACACGAACAACCTTGATAAATCCGTAACATATAACTATCTTCACAAATGGTTGGGTTTAGGATTATTAACAAGGTTAGATTTAATTTACAAGGTGTCTACAAATATGTAACTGATTTTAAAAAAAATATGCCTAATACCTTGTACACACATAAGTTAAATGAATTCAAATTAAATGTGTTTAGGTGAATTATACGGAATCCAGTTAAGGACATGAACCAAATAAAAATTGACCTTATTATTAATATTTTAAATTGAAATACTAAATCAATATTTTAATGTCAATATATGTAAATATATGTAAATAATGTAATAAATGTATATGTCAATATATTTAAGTATTAATGCAATATTTTCAGATAATTAACTGAATAAATTGTCCTTCATATGGCTCTGTAGAACACGTTTATTATTTAAATGCATTTAAATTATTAGGTGTCTACTAGGTATTAGAAAAAAAAAAGATGTTCTAATATTTTAGCTGCAATTAATTAATATCATAAATGACAATAAGGATAAACAGGAAATTTCCAATTTTGATGCAGTGTCATTTTTCTTCATGAAGCATAATTATACAGTTAGGTGCCAGAATCAATGCCCTTATTTATTTTCAAAGCAATGTACGAATGTCTTTTGGCAATATTATCGATTGTTCTCGGAGATCATTTTAAGAGATTTTTCAAAGTGCACACCCAATTTTAATTTATGAATAATAGTGTGACGGACCCTTCTCGACTTCATAGAATCGGCTTATTTTGTGACAAGTTTACACTCGTGTTAACAGTGATTGGCTAGGCAGGGTGGCTTGGTTTTAACCATTGTTGTTAAACCACAGTTAAAACCAGGGTTTTAACCACTTGTTTTTTTTAAATGAACCTTTGGTTTTAACCACTCTTTTTTAAATAAACCTTTGGTTTTAACCACTCGTTTTTTTTTAAATAAACCTTTGGTTTTAACCACTCGTTTTTTTTTAAATAAACCTTTGGTTTTAACCACTCGTTTTTTTTTTAAATAAACCTTTGGTTTTAACTACTCGTTTTTTTTTTAAATAAACCTTTGGTTTTAACTACTCGTTTTTTTTTAATAAACCTTTGGTTTTAACCAATTTTTTTTTAAATAAACCTTTGGTTTTAACCACTCGTTTTTTTTTAATAAACCTTTGGTTTTAACCAACGACAGCTAATTTTATTTATTTTTTGTAAAATTGTACTGAATCTGTTGGTATTTAATATCCAAAGAAAAATTAGACTGAAATTCCCACAATATGCTTCACTACATAGGTCATACTGTGACTCATAAAGGTCGTAGACTACGTTTATCAGTGCTGCCCGCACACATTATTAGGACTATTTGGGTTAATGGAATTATGAGTTTAATTACTTTAATATTTATATTACATTAGTAATTGATCTTTGAATAAAAAAATGGAAATATGCACAATATGCAAAATGCAAAAATAAACACTTCCTAGTGTGTGGCAGTGTCTTACAGTGTCTAGACAGTGTAGTAATTTTATTTTATATAAAAAAAACATATTTTATGGTTTAAACCAAAAAAACCTCAGGTTTAATTTGTTTAAACCCTCTAAAAATGGGTTAATTTGGTTTTTTCCTTCAAACAAACAAAAGTCACTTACTATTTGGTCCGTGAGGACTAGGCCAATATAGTACCTTCTTACGTCCTCACTATTCCTTAAAAGGATTTCCACAGCTTCGAGGATCTTTTGTTATCTGTATCCCGTCAGGCTTGCATCTGATAAATCTCTTCTGAAGACCGGATTGACTGCTTTCCCTCGGAGTTGTCAGGTTTGCACCTGGTCATAGTGAGACGTTTGGGCCCGCCACTTATTTTCGCTTCTTAGCGTTGTCGTTTTTTTGGGGGGTTTTTCACGTCACCCTGTATTTTGTTTAGCTTCTGGGCCACTCGGTACTTTTGGTACCGAGTGGCCCAGATACAATGTTATAGATTATGATCTAACCTTTTCGTTCCCCCTCGTTTTTACTTCCACATGAGTGGATTTATGCGTTTTTAATTTGATTTTGTTTTCGTTTTTCCCTGTTATCACTTACGTGTGATAACAGGGGATGAATCATGATTTTGGCCAAATAGATCAATCTTTTGATTGGTCTGTTTGGGCCAAAATATTAAAATAACCAATTGCGAGTTTGTGCCCTGAGAATCCGACTTCTGGATTCTCAGGGTATATAAAGAGCTAATTTTATATATACCAGAGAGATTGTAAAAAGACTGAATCTATGCCCAATTTATGGCAGATTCGTAGATTATTCTCAGAGAGATTTTCTAAACACCGAACCTATGCCCGATTTTGGCTAGGTTCTTTTCTTTTAATTATTATTTTCAAGTTATATTTTTTATGTGTTGTGTTCGAAACCAGTTCGCTAATTTTTATAATTTCATACGAAATAAATCTTCAATTCTATTTAACTTCAGCAGTGGTGGTTTTATTTACTTAAACTTAAATTCCGCAGTTGTGCATTTCATCATTGCAGGTCTTCACCTTTCTTGGATACTTCGAGGTCCCAACAGGTGCAAACCTGCAACGCAAGATTAAGTATATTTTACACGATTCTTAGGGCAGATTTACGGACGAAAGTCCGAGAGATACAGAGATTAAAGATCCTCATGACTGTGAAGTCTTTTGCCAGAGACTAGTGGGGACATAAAATAGACGTTATATTGGTCTAGTCCTCCCGGGCCAGTAGAATAGTGACCTAGCCACTCACTATCAATACGAGTGTAAACTCGCTCGTATCCCCTTAAAAGAGCAGATTCTACTAACGGAATAAGGTCCATTACAATAGTCTTGTAGATGATGGCTTTTTTTTTTAAAAAAATAGTTCTTGAATTGTTTTTATGTTTTTGTAAAGTTGTTGATTTTTGCAATCAGTTTCATGTTTTTTGAGCACCTTGTATTTTAATAATTTTTTTCTATTCGCAATAGATTTATTCTATATTTTTTTATTATAAAATTGTTTTATTTCAGTACTGGAGCTAAATGGCATTCAAGAAGAAAAATGTTGACACCTAGTTTTCATTTTAAAATTCTGGAAGAATTTGTGGAGATTTTTAACGAACAAGCTGAGATTTTGACAAAGAAAATGCGACAACATGTTGGAAAGGATACTTTTGATGTTTATTCGTACATATCATTATGTACCTTGGATATTATTTCTGGTATGTCATTTGTTGTGGTAATAATGTGGTATTAGTTTAATGTTAAAAAGTTAATAGAGTTGATATTGCCTTTACAGAAACTGCTATGAGGAGATGTATAAATGCACAAGGCAACAGTGAATCTGAATATGTTAAAGCTGTAAACGAGTAAGAATAATATACAAAGACGGCCATTGGGGATAGCTTTGGTCAATTTGATTTTGGCCAATAGGAATGCAGTATTTTATTCTCAATACAATTAGCTGTGAACAGTACAGTATTTTCACATTTAGTAAAAGTAGAGCTCTGTGAATGCCATATGCTTTATCGCTATCCATGGAACAGGCAAGTGTGGCCCTGCAGCACTAGCTTTTCGTTTGCTCCGCCCTTTTATGAGCGTCATCCATTTCTAATTGGTTTGTTATTTGGTCTGATGTTACATGCCCTACCATTACCAATTTCTAATTGGTTTGTTACTTGGTCTGACGTCATAAAAGGGCGGGGCAAACGAAAAGCTAGTGGTGGCCACACTTGCCTGTATCGACTCCATGGAGGTATTAATTTGGTTTATAAATAGACAAAGAGCTCTTCTCCCAAAGTTATATGAAATATTGATAAAAGATAATTTTTTTTAAATGTGGTCCTTTTTAATTATTATTTTTTTTCCTGCCATTTTTATTATCACATATTTTAAATTCAATAAATTTTTGATTTTTACAGCAAAAAGTGAAAAAAGCAGCTATAGTATATTTCTGATTCTGAAGAGCGGGTTTTATATACTGCAAGAATGAAATACTGCATTCCTATTGGCCCAAAAAATCAAATGGCGAGCACCACCTACCCTAAACGACCATCTAGACCAAATTCTATATATATTAAGCCTGTGTGTAAGCTGCGTGTGTGTATGTGGACCTAACACTGTACAAACAAGGACGTCGGAATTTATATAAATTTAAACGAATAAATGAACCGCTTTTTTTTTCTCAAGGTCAACTATATGTTGCACACTCCCCATCCAAGAACCCCATGATATTAAATTGGAGAGAGAAAAAGCTTGGAAAGTGTAGAGAGGGGGAGAGGGAAACATGGAGGCGAATAAAGGGGGAGGGGGAAAATGAAATTGAAATGAAAGGAGTAAAAAACGGAAAAACTAACGCGCATGCGCACACCAGAGAAAATGAAAATCATTTTCTCTTTCAAATATAAAAAAGGGAGGGGATAGAATTTCTTTTGCTCTGCCCTTTTATGAACGTCATCAATTTCTAATTGGTTTGTTACTTGGTCTGACGTCATAAAAGGGCGTAGAAAAAGAAATTCTAATGCTGGGCACAATTGCCTGTGAATTTTGCTCCCGTCATTTATCACGTTCATCCCACTAGTTCTATAGATTTTGAATGTTTCAAATCATAAGTTGGCAAAGTCTTCGCACTTTTCATACAGGGTGTCTATAAAGTTAATATTTTATTTTTGTCCATTAAGGGAGGCTACGTAGATATTTATGAAATCCTAACAACAACAACCATAAAAACAATATGATAAAATTCAAATTGTCTTCAAAACTAGAATGGTAGAAGATTATGCTAAAAGATTTTGCATGACTATATCTTAAAAAAATATTTTATAGTTCAGTTTGAACCCTGTATATTGTTGATACACTTGTCATGCTGATGAATTTTTGAAAAAAGAAAAAGTTTTCAGATAATTATTTTGGTTTAATTTTTTTTTTTACAAACAGTTTAGCAGAAGGTGTTAATTTACGAACATTCCGACCATGGCTTCAAAAAGAATGGATGTATAACAATTTATCCTCACTTGGAAAACTTGAAAAGAAAAATCTCAACATTTTGCACAAATTTACTGATGATGTAAATAAATTAGAATATATATTTTCTTCTTCTATCTAAAAATACATATTTTTGTGGAAACTCTAAAACGCAGAAATTGCAATTAATGAGTTTTTGCAATTCGACATTAATTTGGGTTCATATGTCAAATACGTTTCTGCAATTTTACATTAATTTGGGCTACTTTAAATACTTTCCTACAATTTTACAATAATTTGGGTTGTTTTAAATAACTTTCTGCTGTTTCTGCAATTTCACATTAATTTTGGTCATTTAAATACTTTTCTGCAATTTTACTTCGACTTCAGTCATTTTAAATAAGTGTCTGCAATTTCCGTGTTTTTGGGAGGTTTTTATTTATTTTTGATAGTCTAAATTAATTTTAATTGACAAATTTTGAGAAAAAAAAAATGACAAAATTTTGAAAAAAAATGACAACATTTTGAAAAGAAATGACAACATTTTGAAAAAAAATGACAACATTTTGAAAAAAAATAATTGAAATTTTTTATTTAAATTTAAATTTAATTATTATTTATCTACAAATTAAATTTACAGATTAATAATAAATAGGGCTCGGATTTTTATGCAATACAAAAGCAAATTTTTCTAAATTTGTGTGGCCCAAGTGCCACTTGCGAAGTAATATTATTATATTACCATCATTGGGACTACAATTTTGTTTTTTCGAATCAAAAAAGACTAGTTACAGGCTAGATGACGGATTACTATCAGTTGTCAACTAGAGTTCTAGCCTCTAACGTGTTTTTTTTTGATTGAGTAAAAACTATAATTGTAGATTGCACTAAACGTGATTCTTAAATTCAAAATCGGCACTTGGGCCACAAATTGAGAAACATTTGCTTAATATTGCAAACAAATCCGAGCCATAAATGATAATGAAATATTATTATTTAATTTATGTTGGAATTAAATATAATTATTTAATTTATGGTGAAATTAAATATTATGTATTTTTTAATAAAAAAAAAACATTTAATTTAAATTCAAATATAAAAATATCTCTTTAAATTTTTTTTTAATAATTTGATTTATTATTGAGTAAAAAAAATCAAACCAGTTAATTAATCGAAAATTCCAAATTTCTATTTTAGGTGATTGCCGAACGACGAAAAGAATATGACGAGAAAAAATCCAAGGAAGTCGAATCTTCGAAAGAAGAAGAAATTGTTTTTGGTCAAAAGAAGAAATTAGCATTTTTGGACACTTTACTGGAATATTCCGAAAATGGAAAACGTTTGAGTGATAAAAGTATTCGAGAAGAAGTTGATACTTTTATGTTTGAAGTAAATAATTACATAAGAAATGTTTTATTAATAATAATTATTATAATACATTTTTTAAGTTTTCAATTTTTATTAATTTTTAGGGTCATGATACAACTTCAGTAGGAATAAATTGGACTATATTTTTACTTGGACATAATCCAGAGGTTCAACAAAAAGTTTATGATGAATTGGACTCGATTTTTGGTAATTTAAAATTAAAAGTGGCTGAATAGATGCTAGATTGCTTTTTTTTTTAAAAAAGATGAAGCGAACGTTTATTTCTTCTAGAAACAGCATTACGAATAAAATTCAAATTGTTTTAAAAGCTAAAATGCTAGAAGATTATGCTATTTTTTTTCATATTACTATCTTAAAAAATAAATTCTATAAAATTCTATAACAGTTTGAAAATGACCTTTTTTTTTGCTTATTCCATTGACTAAAGACTCAAAACTATTTTTAGTCTTTTTCAAACTGGTATAAAAAGTTTATTTTGAAAGATAATCATCACGAAAAAACTTTTAGCAGTATCACCAACTATTCTAGTTTCAAATACACTTTGAAATTTTTTCATTATGTTTCTCCTAAAAAATGCCCACTTGATAAATATAACCTCCTATTGAACGTATAGTCACTTCAGTGACGCTATCCGGGTGGAGGGCGGGAGGGGAGAGATAAAAACAAAATGAAAATCTATTCAGCCACCTTAAAACTGAATAGATGAATCGCTTTGGTGGGAAAATTATGAATCGAATGGCAGCACACCTTAATTTTGCATAAAAGCTGAATAATATCTTGTACACACATTAGGAGAAATCTATTCAGCTAAATGTCTTTACATTAAATGTAGTCAATGCCATATAGTGGCACACACACATGGCATTACTTAAAAAAAAACAAAGGCTCTACTTGAAATGGCTATTATGCATATAAAAATTGTCTGTTTGAAATGTCCCATGATGCATTGCAAACACCCACAATACACCACACACACACCCACAATACACCACACACACATGTTGAATGAGTTGTTATAGCTCATTTAGAACTGAATTTATTTACAATTAGATGAACATGTACACATGTTACATGTATGTTTAATTGTTAAATACATTTTCTTATAATCCTATGTTTAACACAGTTACCTAGGCAGTATTAGACACCTTAATAGTTTTGTTTGGAAGAACTGTTAGGTTTTCTAGTTTTTTTTTGTTTTTGTTTTTATATAAAAATCCATTTTAATTATTTCTAAAGGTGATTCTGATAGGCATGTGACTACTTCTGATTTAACAGAGATGAAATACTTGGAATGTGTTATCAAGGCAAGTATTAACCACAATTACTTCTCAATTATTCAACAATGCAAGTATTAACCACAATTACTTCTCAATTATTCAACAATTTGTCCTAAAGTGTAGTGCAGTGTCAAACAACACCACTTGCAACATGCGTGTTGTGGGTTAATAGAACAGAGTTCCATTTATTTTTTTTATCAAAGAGATGTTGCAACAAACAGAACACATACATATTTCATATTTAGAGTTGAATTTAAATCATTTAATTTAAATAAATCATCACATAATTTCTTTTTTTTTAAATTAAATTTAAAATTTCCATATTATTATTAAATGTACATATTATTAATAAATTTATATATTATTAATAAATTTATGTATTATTAATTTACATATTTATTATTATTAAATTTAAAATTTACATAATTATTATTATTAAATTTTCTTTATTATTATTAATTTACATATTTATTATTATTAAATTTAAAATTTACATAATTATTATTATTAAATTTAAAATTTACATAATTATTATTATTAAATTTTCTTTATTATTATTAAATTAAAGTTTATACAGTAATAGTATAAAACCTTAGATCAGAAATTAAATTTGAATTTTATTGTTATAGACTTTATTGAGTATTTACAATTTTTTTTTTAACTATTTTGTTAAAATAATTCTTGATTTGAATAAAAAAATCATTATAATCATCATAAATTTAGGTTTATGAAAACTGAATTTTTTCATAAAGTTTGTAAATAACTCATTTGGAAATCACATTTAAAGAATTTAATTATTTTTTATTGACGTTTTAGGAGTCTATGCGAATTTACCCTCCTGTTCCTTTCTTCGCTCGACACATTACAAAACCAGTCAAATGCAGTAAGAATATCGTGAAAAATATTTTGTTTGTCAATTTAAATTTTATCAATTGCTTGTAGATTTATGTTCAATAATTTATTGACATTTAACTTTAATTTTTTCTGTCATAAGAACGAATTTAAATCTTCAATATTTTTCTTATCCATTTTTAGACGGTTACGAAGTTCCAGCTGGTGTAAACGCAATAATCGCACCCTATTTTGTTCATCGTGATCCAAAGTATTATCCCGATCCTGAGAAATTTGATCCCGACAGATTTCTACCTGAAAATTCTAAAAGACATCCTTATGCCTATATTCCATTTTCAGCCGGAGCTAGAAACTGTATTGGTAATTATTAATTTTTCAATATTTGCTTTTTCATAAAAAAAACTGGATATAATTTTTAATAGCAAGGAACCTAAAAGCAGAAAAAGTAAAGTTTTATGAAAATTATTTTTCAAAATAATTTCGAAATTCAAAATTGAGAATTTTAAAAATAATTTCAAAATTCAAAATGTAGAATTTTGAATTTTCATAATAATTTCAAAATTCAAAATGTAGAATTTTGAATTTTCATAATAATTTCAAAATTCAGAATATCCAAAATTAAGAATTTTGAATTTTAAAAATAATTTCAAAAACCCAGAATTAAGAATTTTGAATTTCAAAAATAATTTCAAAAATCCAAAATTAAGAATTATGAATTTTTAAAATAATTTCAAAAATCCAGAATTAAGAATTTTTAATTTTTAAAATAACTTCAAAAATCCAGAATTAAGAATTTTGAATTTTTAAAATAACTTGAAAAATCCAGAATTAAGAATTTTGAATTTTTAAAATAACTTGAAAAATCCAGAATTAAGAATTTTGAATTTTTAAAATAATTTCAAAAATCCAGAATTAAGAATTTTGAATTTTTAAAATAATTTCAAAAATCCAGAATTACGAATTTTGAATTTTTAAAATAATTTCAAAAATCCAGAATTAAGAAATTTTGAATTTTTAAAATAATTTCAAAATTCAGTATGTAGAATTTTGAATTTTAAAAATAATTTCATAATCCAAAAGTCAAAATTTAGAATTTTAAAAGCAAAAACAACTACTATTTAAAGATCATATTAGCATAAAAATAAAATTTTAAATTAAAAACTTCTTTACATTGAAAATAAATTTTTAAGTTTTATTATTTTTTTTTTAAAAAAAATTAGTTATTAATTTTGTTGTTGTTGTTGTTGGTTAACAGGTCAGAAATTTGCTTTAATGGAGGAAAAAATTGTTTTGTCTCATGTGATACGAAATTTCAAAATTAAATCGATGCAAAAAAGGAATGAAATTACGCTATTTGCCGAACTTGTTCTTCGTCCTGCCAATGGAATACGAATTACTTTGGAAAGTCGAAAAGAAAACATAAATTAAAATCATCCAATCTCCTGTTTAAATTAACTTTTTTTTTTATAAAGTTTATATTAGTATTATTTGTTATTATTAGGGCTCGGATTTTTAATGCAATATCAAGTGTTTCTCAATTTATAGCTCAAGTGCCAATTGTGAAATAATCACCATCATTAGAGCAACTGCAATAATTATGCTTTTAATAATCAAAAAGGCTCGTTAGAGGCTACATGTCTCCTTAAGTATCAGTTGTCAGCTAGAGTTCTAGCCTCTAACGAGTGTTTTTAATTAAAAAAAAACAATTGTTGGTGATCTAAATGAGATTGTTGCTTCACAATTGACTCTTGATCCACAGATTGAGAAACACTTGCTTGATATTTCATTAAAAATATTTCCTTCCTATTTTTTTTAATAAAAATTACGTCATAATTTATGATGTTTTAATTTTTGGGAATTTTTTTTAACTGAAATTGACATACTTTTAATTTTCAAATAAATTTAAGGGAGTATAACGTAACTTTATTATTGCTGTCATTTTTTCTGTTGTTAAAATGCAGGACATTTTTTTAATAAATTAAAATTCGGGTTAAATCCCCCCCCCCCCCCCAAAAAAAATCGGATTTAAATTAAGCCGTTTTAAATGATGTAAATTGATTTTTTTTTATTATTTTTTTTTTATAAATCTCAAATATTATAAATATAAATGTCAGTCAGCCTGATAATACTGTTTTATATTGAACATTTGTATGTAATAATGTCTAATAAACAAAGTTGCATTTTATTTGTTTTGAATTGTTAAAAAAAAACTGATATAATGTTACATTTATAAAAAACAAATTGTCAAATTGTAACATTATATCAATTTATTTGATTTTTTTCTAGCAATTCAGCTGCTCAAATTACAGTTTCATTCATAATTATTATTAATATAATAATAATATCCATAATAATCATAATGATCATTATTATAAGAAAAGGCGGCGCAAAGGTCTCTTGGTGACACATTCCAAGCGATCGTACTCCGAAGGATATCTTTCCACCTTTCTAAAACTGGTTCACACACGGGGCAGAGGGAGGGAGGGCACGGAGTCTTGCACCCCAGGCAAAAATTTACAGGCGATCATGAAATGTCGGGTGTGTGACGTGTGAATCGTTCCTAAAACTTAATAAAAAAAAAAGAAGAAATTAAAAAAATGGACATTGATCGTGTGTACCCGACCTAAAAGCAATTAATTTAATTTAATTAAATTCATTTTTTTTTTTTTTTTTAATACTTTGTAATTACTTATGATGAAACCTGCCACGAAAACGACGTCCCAAGAATGTATAAAAAATAAAATCCAAACAAAAAAAAAGTTCAAATAGGTCTTATCAAATTACAATCATTGATGACATTGATTTATTTTAGGTCAATATAGTTTGATAATTATGTCAGCCATTTATCCCCATAATTGTCTAATTGTCTTCCGCATCTAAAACAAAAAAAAAAAACTTATGCTTTGTAATTAACTATAACTTTAAAAGAAAAGAAAAGCTAAGAAAAAAAGTGATATAACGAGAGGTAGCTAACTACAATGATTACAGGGCTAGGATTTTTATGCTAATGTATATATATAAAAAAAAACTGTTTCTCAATTTGTGGCCCAAGTGCCAATTGTCAAGTATTCACTGTAATCATCATCATCATCATCATCATCATCATCATCATAATTAGAGCTACTGCAATAATACTTTTTTTTTCTAATCAGTAGGGCTCGGATTTTTATGCAATATCAAGCAATTGTTTCTCAATCTGTGGCCCAATTGTGAAGTAACAATCCCGTTTAGATCAACCAACAATTTTTTTTATGCAAACACACACTCGTTAGAGGCTAGAACTGTAGTTGACAACTAATAGTAATCAGACTTCTAGCCTCTAACCAGCCTTTTTGATAAGAAAAACAATAATTGTAATTGCTCTAAATGATGATGACTTCTTCACAATTGCATGACATTTGGGCCACAAATGGAGAAACATTTGCTTGATATTGCATAAAAATCCGAGCCCTACTAATCAGAATGTCTGGTTAGAGGCTAAATGTTTGCTAACTATCAGTTATAACTTATAATCCAGTTTTCTAGCATCTAACCAGTATTTTTAATTTTAAAAAAGCAATTGTTGGTTGATCTATAAATAGGATTTTTACTTCACAATTGGCCCTTGGTGGACAGCTTGAGAAACATTTGCTTGATATCGCATAAAAATCCGGGCCATACTAATTTGACATTCTCAGTTCATTCATTTGAAGCAATTTGATGTCATTATGACATTAAGTAGGTCTATTGCTATTTGCCTTCTCACTTAAGTATATGGTTAATAGACAGGCAAGTGTGTCCGGCACTAACTTTTCGTTTGCCCCGCCCTTTTATGAACGTCAGACAAAATATCAACCAATTAAAAAATTGAAACGGGCGGGGCATGTGACATCAGACCAAGTAACTAACCAATTAGATATTGATATGAAGCTCATAAAAGGGCGTGGCAAACGAAAAGTTAGTGCTGTGCAGAACTGCCTAGCTGTGTTTATAGTGAACCCGAGCATATAATTAGTCAATTTCTTAATATTTAATTTCTGTATTTAATTGAATTATTAACTAGTATGTAGCTAATTAATTAGTATGTATCGATCGAACACATTGATATCCTTATTAAAATATTTTTAGGTTTAAATTCAAGAAAAAAAGAAAAAAAACGTTAAGCAATTTTAGCAGGTGAAAATCAACTTGAACCCTCGAAACAAAAGACTTCAAACATAAATAGGGAAGAGAAAAAACCTGTTTTTTTTTTTAAGGTTTAAGACTGAAGTTGAAAGTTTTAAGCAGTTTTATTTTTATTGAATTTTGGCCTTTACAAAAAAAAATTCTTCAAAAAATCCTTGAAAATTATTTTGGATTTACATTTTGCTCCAAGATAGTAATAATTGTTATTGATAACCTGGTCTCAGACAGGGTCATACACAGGCAGTTGGGCGCAGCCAAAAGAAATTCTGTTAGCTCCGCCCTTTTATGAGCATCAGACCAATAAAAAACCCATAACAAACAGAATCAAACGCGTAACAAACTTAAATAACCAATCAGAACGAAGTTTTCTGGCTGCGCCCAACTGCTTCTAGTCAGACAGAGTACAAATACTACTCATTGTTGTTCGAAAAAGTTTTTTTTTGCAAAGTTGTTCAAACAAAATAACAAACGTTTCTACAGAAACAACCATGATGAATTTTCAACTTTGGTCAACTGTTTTCGGATTTGTTTTCATTTATTTTTTATTTCGGTTAATTCAATGGATACCTGAAAGGAGAAAATTTATTGCAATTTTCGAAAAATTACCTGGAAAAAAATCTGGAAAATTATATTTCATTTTAGGAAATGCTTTGGATGTGTTTGCACCACGAGAAGGTTATGAATATTTTATTATTTTAGATTTTGGTAAAAACTTTTATAAAAAATGTAAGGTTCTGTTTGTTCGTTTTTTTTTTTTTCTTTTTTTCAGATGTAAAATTAAGAAAAATTGAATGGGGTTTAAAAACTAGAAGGGTAGCTCACTCAATGACTTACGTGTATTTTCATGTTGATATTTTTCAAAATAATAAACTTTTTATGTAATGATTATAAGTTTGAAAATAATCCAACTTTTAAGCGGATGACGTTTAGCAAACGGTGTGTTTAAATTTTTGTCTATAAAAAGTTTATTTTTAAATATATCAACGTGAAAATAACTCTTTTAGTGATCGAGCAACCCTTATAGTCTCTAAAAAAAAACCTTTCTAGTTTCGGTATAATTTTAGAATTATACCGGCCTCTTGCCAATTTAAGTTTACTGGTGCTCATTGTTATAAATTTAAAATACTAATAAAATATACCGCATGTAAATTCTAATTTTGCGCGTATTTGGTGTTTTGTGCTCAAAAACAAAATTTAAATTTGTATTACATGCAATTACAATTAGTACTCTGCTAGCAGCCAAATAGGCCTATCGCAGAGGGACATAAAAGTCCGGATGCAGCATTAAGCATTGTCAAGTACATATATATAAAAACAAAATGAATATACAAATGTCAATCCCACAAAACAAAATTATCCCCCATTCACCACTGCCTAAGAAAGAGAGTTGCATTGTCTTATAACTCTAGAAGGGGGGGGGGAAGACCAATAATATGAATCTGTCCTAGCAAAAATCTCCCTAATTTTCTTGAGTGGTCAGCCCTACCCATGTATAGTGGCTTTATGAATATCACTGGACTGCAGTTTAGGACAATCACCACGTGTCATTTTTCCAAACAATTTCAAACTTAACTCAGCCCTGCGATGTGCCAAACTATGCCATTGTATTCAAATTATAGACAAGAATTTTTCGCGAAATGAACATACAATTCGTGTAATGGACAATTACACGGTCCATCAAATAGATGTGACATATATACTGTACATTCTTTGTACACATATACATATTATTTTAAATATGATAAATTCGGTAATTAGGCTTTATTTACCAAACTTGTGGTAAAAGTGATAATTTTTTTGAGGAGGAGGACAAATCCAAGAGGGGACTGCGTCCCCAAACACCCAAAACAATGCATCACTTTTACTACAAGTTTGATAAATATGCATAAAAATATGCACAGCAAAGTGTATATACCACAAAGGTCCACAATATGCTAGTGTACACAAAATTCTATATATGTGCCCAATAATAATATTTATGTACAGTGCCGGATTACCAATTAGGCAGAGTAGGCATCGGCCTATGAGACCCACGACTTTTAGGGGCTGGATCAAAATTATATTAATTTGATATTGAAAAAAAAAAAATTACAATCAAACGTTCTGAAATTGTTTCCAGAAAGTAGAAACAAATGATGACAAAAACAAAATTGAGAACAATGAATGTTTAAAGTTTTGTTGGACCCCGAGATTTCGACTGCCCGCGGGGGGGGGGGGGGGGAGGGGCTCAACAGGGTTTAATCCGCCACTATTTGTGTATGACGGTCTATGACCCATTTGATGCCCCATAATAATGACATTTGTTTGACAATTCAAAAAACAAGTTTGTTTCTCTTTTTGTGTGTTTTTATTTAGAATTTTTTAATAAGCTGCGTGCTTATTTTAATCAATTCCTCGATCATCAAGTTGTTTCTTTATGGATTGGTGCAGAAGGTAGAGCTGTTTTTATAAAAGCGGAAGCTGTTGAGGTAAGGAATGCAATTCACATTGTAAGCGCTTTTGAAGAAGCGAATTGAAGAGAATTCATATGTATTAGGGTGGTGTTAAATTTAAATTGATCAAACAGTAAATGAATTTTAATTAATTTTTCTTTTTTTAAAATAGTCGTAAAATCTTAGATACTAAAAAAAGAATTAACAAAGACATTATTTTGAGGTGAATTTCACTAAAAATTAAAGAAAAAACCAACAAAATACTATAATAGCAATAAAACAACATGGCTAACATTTCAATCATAGGTGGTGACCATGCATCTTCAAAGCCTAAATTGCATAAAGATATAAACATTTTGTTATAAAATGAATCTTATCTTACCAATAAAATTTCTCAATAAAAAATCCACAATACATCGAATTATAGCAATGGCAATTAGGGTGTGTGTGACATTTGCCCTATAGACAGTTGGCCTAGAGCTACTAGCCTTAAAGACATTTTACCCTAAAACCATTTGCCCTAAAGGGACATTTGCCCTAAAAACATTTGCCATAAAGGGACATTTTGCCCTAAAACCATTTGCCATAAAGGGACATTTTGCCCTAAAACCATTTGCCATAAAGGGACATTTTGCCCTAAAACTAATTGCCATAAAGGGACATTTGCCCTAAAACTAATTGCCCTAAATAGACATTTGCGCTAAAACCATTTGCCATAAAGGGACATTTGCCCTAAAACCATTTGCCCTAAATAGACATTTGCGCTAAAACCATTTGCCATAAAGGGACATTTGCCCTAAAACCATTTGCCCTAAATAGACATTTGCGCTAAAACCATTTGCCATAAAGGGACATTTGCCCTAAAACCATTTGCCCTAAAGGGACATTTGCCCTAAAACCATTTGCCCTAAATAGACATTTGCCCTGAAACCATTTGCCATAAAGAGACATTTGCCATAAAGGGACATTTGCCCTAAAGGGACATTTGTTCTTATCTGCAGTCTAAACATAAGTCAATTGGCGTTATTTGCATGCCAGTGGTGTACAAAACCCAGTGGCATAGCTAGGTTTAGTTGTACCAAAGCCACCCCTTTGTTGCTTAGAACATTGTGCCCCTTTGCACCCACAAAATGCACCCTCTAAACCTCCTGCTGCGGCCCGCGGGTCCGCAGCTAGCTATGCCTCTGGCAGAACCTATTTAACATATGCTACCGAAAGACACTAAGAAAAGAAAAAAGAAAAGAAAAAAGGTGGTTTTAGGGCAACTGTCTCTTTAGGGCAACTGTTCCTTTCGGGCAAATGGTTTTTATTGCAAATGTCTCTTTAGTGGAAATGTTTTTGGACCAAGTGTTTTTAGGGCAAATATTTTTACTGATTGTTTGTTTGTTTGTTTGTCTGTAGAGCAAGTGTCTTTAGGGCAAATGTCAAACACCCCTATAGAACATACTGTAATAGCCACTGCAGTGGCGTGCCACCTGGAGGAACGAAAACAAAATAAATACTTATAAAGCCACCTTAATTATCTGCATTACTTTATGCTGTTCTCCAGCCGATTTATGTTTTGTTGTAATAACAATGTAATAGAATTATTATTTTGTTTTAATACTTGAAAAACAGACTTTACTAAATAACACAAACAACCTTGATAAATCAAGGTTATATGTGTATCTTCATAAATGGTTGGGTCTCGGACTATTGACAAGGTTAGTCATAATTATATTAATATTGTTGATAACTTAATTAAGTTGTTTGACTTTTTTTTTTTAATTTGAAAAATAAATTGTTTCCTATTCAGTACTGGAGCTAAATGGCATTCGAGAAGAAAAATGTTGACACCTAGTTTTCATTTTAAAATTCTGGAAGAATTTATTGAAGTTATCAACGAACAAGCTGTGATTTTGAATAAGAAAATGCAGCAACATGTCGGAAAACAACAAGGCTTTGATGTTTATCCTTACGTATCATTGTGCGCCTTGGATGTTATTTGTGGTATTGTAATATTAAATGAATTCATTTTTATTTTCTTTTAGAACAGCGCCGGATTAAGCTAGCCTCCCATTATGGCGCGCAGTGCCTCGCCGAACCACCATGTGGAACATTCCATACTTGCCATAATTCGGGACTCAGCCCATATAACGCGCCACCGCGAACGCCCCGGCATCTGAAGACAACATAAACGCTCACACGTAACAATACAAATGAGGAGGGGGGTGTATGCCAACAAACCAAGACACCTGAGTGGTGTCTGAATGTCACGTGAGCGTATTTTTCCTCCTGGTTCCTTCCATCTACTCGGCCCCGCACACACAGGCCACGGGTGTACCACTTTGCGGAACTTCCAAACATGGAAGTTGCGCAAGCCCGTTTCGCGCGTTGTGGCGCGCAGCCATATGGTGGACGTTGCACCGTTCGATTTTATACGATGCATATACAATGGAGGGTTCTTCTAGGTGGCGCGCTAGGGCGTTGCGCGTCATATATAGTGGGCCAAAAATAATAAAATTATTGTCAATGTATTGCCTATTAGGTGATTGTTGGGGGGTTCGTTTATAGAATTTCTTTTGCTCCGCCCTTTTATGAACGTCATCAATTTCTAATTGGTTGGTTACTTGGTCTGACGTCATAAAAGTTCGGAGGAAAAGAAATTCTAATGCTGGGCACAATTGCCTGTGAATTTTGCTACCGTCATTTATGACGGGTTACCCCACTAGTTTTTTATACTAATATAAATTTTATAACCCATTATGCAGCATTTGAGAATTATTATATATATATTAAGCCAGGTCTGTGTGTGTGTGTCTGTGTGGAGTAACACTGTACAAAACCCTTGAAGCACGTCGGAATTTATATAAATTTAAATAAATGAAGAAATGAAGAAATGAACAGCTTTTTTTTCTCAAGGTCAACTATATGTTGCACCCTCCCCATCCAAGAACCCTATGATATTAAATTGAAGAGGGAAAAAGTTGGAAAGTGTAGAAGGGGAAGAGAGAGAAACGTGGAGGGTTGAAAAAAGTAAGAGGGGGTGGCTGAAATTGAAATGAAAGAAGTAAAAAAAGGAACAAACGACGCGCATGAGCACAACTGCCTGTGAATTCTGCTCCCGTCATTTATGACGGGTTACCCCACTAGTATATATATATATTTAACCTAAGTCTGTCTGTGTATAACGCTGTACAAACAAGGACAAAAACCTTGAAGCACGTCGGAATTTATATAAATTTGAATGAACCGCTTCTTTCTCATGGTCAACTTTATGTTGTGCTCTCCCAATCCATGCCATAAACCAATTACCCTAAAGGAACTTTTGCCTTAAAACCACTTGCCCTAAAGGGATATTTGCACTGAAACTATTTGACGTAAAGAGACATTTGACCTAAAAAGAAAATAAGATAAACTACTTGAATAAAATAGTTAAATAATTTTAGTAGCAAAATTAAACTAGAATTGGGCTTCGGTCATTTATGATCTGTTACCCCATTAGTTTAATTAAAATGTTCATTGACGAGATTGTTCATGTGCAAAATAGATTCTCCGATTAATCGAATCGGAATCGGGCATTCTTACTTTCAGTTATTTTTACATTATTAGGAGTTAGACAACTGTGGCGATAATGTGCTACCTTTGATCATTTGCAAAAAAAATTGTTGATTTACAAAAAAAATAATTACCACGATTTTGGGGGCTCCTCAAAATTCGAGTGCGCCGTGAGCTGCAGCCCTTTTAGCCCAATGGCTAATCCGGCGGCTGGCCCTATTGCACAATATTTTTACAAACTAGTAATATTAGTTAATTCACTTGTAACTTGTAAATACTGTTGCACAATGACGAAAATTACAAAGTTACAAATTTACAAGTGAATTTGCCAATATTATTAGTGAATTTTACAAGCTTCTGTTGCACAGATATGGCTATAATAATATTGAAACACTCAAAATATTAGTAAACTAGTGGGGTAACCCATCATAAATGACGGGAGAAAAATTCACAGGCAATTGTGCCCAGCATTAGAATTTTTCTTCCTCTGCCCTTTTATGACGTCACACCAAGTAATAAACCAATTAGAAATTGATGACGTTCATAAAAGAGCTGAGCAAAAGAAATTCTAATGCTGGGCACAATTGCCCGTGATAAATTCTAGTTTAATTTTGCTACTATTATCCCCTCCCCTTTTTTATATTTGAAAGAGAAAATGAGTTTTTAATTTTCTCTGGTGTGCACATGCGCGGCGTTTTTTTCCTTTTTTACTCCTTTCATTTCAATTTCAGTCACCCCCTCCCACTTTTCCTCCCTCCACGTTTCTCTCTTCCCCCTTCTACACTTTCCAACCTTGTCCCCTCTCCAATTTAATATCATGGGGTTCTTGGATGGGAAGTGTGCAACATATAATTGACCTTGAGAAAAAAAAGCAGTTCATTTATTCAAATTTATATAAATTCCGATGTTACACACACACAGACCTGGGATATTATATATATAATATCCCAGGTCTGTGTATGTATGTGTGTGGAGTAACAAAAACCATTGAAGCACATCGGAATTTATATAAATTTGAATAAATGAACCGTTTTTTTTTCTCAAGGTCAACTATATGTTGAACTCTTCCTTTGGAAAGTGTAGAAGGGGGAGAGAGAGAAAAGTGGGAGGGGTGAGGGGAAAAGTTGGAAAGTGTAGAAGGAGAGAGAGAGAAAAGTGGGAGGGGGTGAGGAGAAAAGGTTGGAAAGTGTAGAAGGGGGAGAGAGAGAGAGAAAAGTGGGAGGGGGTGACTGAAATTGAAATGAAAGAAGTAAAAAAAAAGGAAAAAACGACTCGCATGCGCACAATTGCCTGTGAATTTTGCTCCCGTCATTTATGAGGGGTTACCCCACTAGTTATATATATATTGTTAGTACAGTGGAACGTTGATTATCGCAACTAATGTCGGACATGACTAGTTCCGATAATCAAAAGTTCATATATGCAAAAAAATAACTTTAAAAAGACAAATCATCGAATTTTTTAAACCATTTTTAGGTAATAACTTTTCGACTAAAAAAGCTAAATAAATTATTTTTTTCTTGACAGAAACTGCCATGAGAAGAAGAATAAATGCGCAAAGTAACAGTGAATCCGTATACGTAAAAGCTGTAAGCAAGTAAGAAATTTAACACAAAATATTTATTATTTTTTTTAGGATGTTTCACACATGCCGAAAAAAATTTCCACTGAAAAAAACAAAAGAATTTTTTCTTTATCTGGCTGAATACGTCCTGAAAAGGCAATGAAAATTGTTTCTTTACTTCCACAACGAATTAAATGTTGTCAGCCAATAGGAAGGTGGCCTTCAGATGCATTATTTTTCATGGCTTCTTCGCCGCCTCTTATTTTTCGTCTCTCTTCTATTAACTAAACAATGTTTTTCTGTTGTAAATGTGTGAGAACCCTTGAACCTGTGAAGAAAAGCAGAAATGTAGCTGAAACTTTATTCTGCTTTTTTTTAAATAAAAAAATATTGTCATTCTGTTTCCTGCTTGTTTTTCTGCATGTGTGATCCATCTCTTAAAGCCTTGCTCAATGAAAAGAACTCTGAAAAAATATTCTCAAAACATAAATTCCACAAAATGTAACTGAGAATATAATTTGCAACCTATAGCATAATGAAAACTCTGAAAACATGGTCGCCCTGACCATTGCAGTGTAAAGGCCTTGCTAGAGCTCAATGAAACACTCAGAAATGATAGTTTTTGGAAGTTTTTTCTTCCGAAAACTGCTGTTTCACAGTAGAAAATGGGAGTACTTTGAAATAATGTTTTTAACATTATTTCAGAGTACTCCGAAAAAAAAAAGGTTTGAAATACAATAGGTAATCTAGGGAAATGCAACACTGCAATGGCCAGGGTGACCATGTGATAGGAATTTACACAGTTGCTTTTGTTTTCAGAGTTTTCATTATGCTGTAGGCTGCGAATTATTTTCTGAGTTCCATTTTGTGGAATTTATGTTTTTGGAATATTTTTTCAGAGTTTTTTTTATTGAGTTCTAGGCGTTGCTATAGAGCTCAATGAAAAGAACTCTGAAAAAATATTCCAAAAACATAAATTCCACAAAATGGAACTCAGAAAATAATTTGCAACCTATATAGCATAATGAAAACTCTGAAAACAAAAGCAATTGTGTGAATCCCTAATGCTGCTGTCTGCACATGGTCACCCCGACCATTGCAGTGTTCCATTTCCTTGGATTTTCTATTGTATTTCAGAGCTTTTATTGTCTCGGAGTACTCAAATTTTCTACTCTGAAACAAGCAATCTTTCGGAAGAAAAAACTTCCAAAAAAACTATCATTTCTGAGTGTTTCATTCAGCTCTAGCAAGGCCTTAAGGCCTTTAGATTCGTTTATAATAAAAGGCAATTGCAAGAATATAAGGTGTCGATGCATCATTAACACAACAAGTATTGTTTTTTTTTTTTGTTTTTTTGAAAAATACTGTAGAAGAGTAATGAACCAACAAATTGAAATAACAATATATGTTGTTTATTCACTTACTCTTCTAGCTTCTAAATATACTCTTATGTTTGTTTTAAAGTTGTTTTCAATAAAAAAAGTAGTACTTCTAACCAGATAATTACTGAAGGTCTTTTGACCAAACTAGACTTTTAATCTTGTAATCTTTTTATTGGTATTTCAAATTCGCCATTTTTCTTATTATTCTAAATGCATGTACACACATGCATTAAATGAATTCAAATTAATTGTGTTTAGGTGAATTATACGGAATCCAGTTAAGGACATGAACCAAATAAAAATTGACTTTGTTGTTAATATTTTAAATTGAAATACTAAATCAATATTTTGTCAATAATTTTTATATTATATTTTAAGTATTAACTCAATATTTTCAGATTATTAACTGAATAAATTGAATTCGACGACATATTGTTTGTTTGTCCTTCACAGGGGGGGGGGGCTCTTGTAGAACACGTTTATTATTTAAATGCATTTAAACTATCAGGTGTGTACTAGGCATTACAATGAGGCCAATGTAATTTAGCCCTTCTAGTTTTATAATGTTTTTAAGTTTCTTTGTTTATGGTCGTTTTTTATATTTATTTATTTTAAATCGTATAGTTTGGCAGAAGGTGTTAATTTGCGATCCTTTCGACCATGGCTCGATAAAGAATGGATGTATTATAATTTATCTTCTATTGGAAAACTTGAAAAGAAAAATCTGAGCATCGTACACAAATTTACCGATGATGTAAAATATAATATTTAAAGTAAAAAAAAAAGATGTTCATAATTTAATAACGATATTTATGAATTTTATTTTAAGGTAATTGTCGAACGACGAAAAAAATATGACGACAAAAAATCCAAGGAAGTGGAATCTTCGAAAGAAGAAGAACTTGTTTTTGGCAAAAAGAAGAAATTAGCATTTTTGGACACTTTACTGGAATATTCCGAAAATGGAAAACGTTTGAGTGATAAAAGTATTCGAGAAGAAGTTGATACTTTCATGTTTGAAGTAAATATTTCTATAAAAATTATTAGGGTTTGGATTTTTATGCAATATAACATGCTGCATGCAAATGTTTCTCAATTTGTGGCCCAAATGCCAATAATCCAAGCCAATATGCCAATTTATCAATCATTAATTAGAGCAACTACAATTATGCTTTTTTTTCTAATAAAGAAAAATGGCTGGTTAAAGGCTAGATGTCTGGTTACTATCAGTTGTCAACTAGAGTTCTACCCGCTTAACCAGTGTTTATGATTGAAATACAAAAAAAAACCCATAATTGTTGGTTTATCTAAACCGGAAGATTGTTACTTTGCAACTGGCTCTTGGGCCACAGTTTGAGAAACATTTGCTTGATAATATTGTGACGGATCCGTCTCAGCATGGTAAAATCTGCTCTTTTCTGAATACGAGCCGAGTTTGCACTCGTATTGAAAGTGATTGGCTAAGTCACTTATTTTACCTGATCCGGGAGGAGCTAGGCCAATATAATACCTTTCTAGCATGCTCAATAGTCATTCTCAGTAGTCTTTCTACTAAACCATCAAAGGTGCAAAATATTGTAATACAATTTAAAGGAAGCTAAGAAATGAAGAGAATGTATTAAAAATTATTAATCAGACTAGTGGGGTAACCCGTCATAAATGACAGGAGCAAAATTCACAGGCAATTTTGCGCATGAGCGTCGTTTTTTCCTTCTTTTACTCCTTTCATTTCAATTTCAGTTTCCCCCCTTCCACTTTTCCCCCTTCACGTTTCTCTCTCCCCCTACACTTTCCCCTCACCCCTCTCTCCTCCTTCTACACTTTCCAACCTTTTCCCCTCACCCCCTCCCACTTTTCTCTCTCTCTCTCTCCCCTTCTACACTTTCCAAAGGAAGAGTTTAACATATAGTTGACCTTGAGAAAAAAAAAACGGTTCATTTATTCAAATTTATATAAATTCCGACGTGCTTCAATGGTTTTTGTTACTCCACACACGCACACACACAAACACACAGACCTGGGATTTTATATATATAATACTGTATTAAAATATTTTTTAAAAAAATTTTAACTACACTTCAGTTCTAAAACGTTGTAAATGCCAACGTGCATGGAACATACAGTATGCTGACAAGTTGTCACTATAGTGACATTGTTGGCATTTATAACGTGACGTGTGTCTGACAAGGGCCTTGGTGATTAAGATGGGTTTTTTTAGAGAAGTTTGAATGTGTATTAGATACAAGAATACAACTTTTCTTCTATTGTTTTCAATTTTGTTTATTAATTTTCAGGGTCATGATACAACTTCAGCAGGAATAAATTGGAGTATATTTTTACTTGGACATAATCCAGAGGTTCAACAAAAAGTTCACAACGAATTGGACTTGATTTTTGGTATTTGTATTGTTTTTTTTTAAATTGATTTATTTTTATTTTCTTAAAATTATTGAAAATTTATTTAAAACTAAAAAAAACAGTGGTGTTGGTGAGTTAAGGTGGCCCTATAGATATTTATTTTGCTTTTGTCCCTCTGGATGGCTTTAGAAACTAGAATTGTTGGTGAAATATGAGTATTTTTTCATGAAAATGTCAATGGAGAAACCTAAAAACGGGTCATTTTCAAACTGAACTATAAAATTATTTATTTTTTTTAAGATATTGCCATGACAAAAAAATCTTTAGCATAATCTTTTACCATTCTAGTTTGGAAAACAATTTGAACTTTCTCGTAATCTTTGCTTAACGTTTTTACGTCTGAATTTTACAAAAACATCTATGAAGTTTCCCTCCAATTACATAAATTTTTACCTTTTAAATAACTTTTTTTTTATTAATAAACTTTTATCTATTTTGTTCCAAATATTTTTATTAATTTTATTTCGAAATGTTTTTTTTTGTTGGGAAAAATGTATTGGAAATCATTAAAAATTATTGGCTAGAAATATATTGAAAATTGTTAAAAACGACAAACAATTCTAGTTTTGAAAACAGTTTGAATTTTTTAATTATGTTGTTTCTAAAAAATAAAAAAAAGGTTCTTGACGTTTTTCCGTCCAAAATTTTACAAAAAACGTCTATGGAGCATAGCATTATAGTCACTGCAGTGGCGCCGTCCGATGGGACAAAAGCGAAGTAAATATCTCTAAAGCCATATTAAATCAGTTTGATTATATTGTTTTGAAAGATCAAAATGTGATATTCACATAAATTTATAAAAAAAATTAGACGAAAAAAAAAACAAATTTCTGAATACGTTTTTCTAATAAAAATATATTTTGTTTGTTATTTAAATAAAGGGGACTCTGATAGACATGTAACTGCTGCTGATTTAAAAGAACTGAAATACTTGGAATGTGTAATCAAGGCAAGTCTCTATTTGATACCAATATAATTATTAAGGTGGCTGAATAGATATTTATTTCGTTTTGTTCCCCATCCAGATGGCGCCATTGTAGGTCTTTTCCCCCAAATCTATAGTTTTGAGAAAATTTCTGTTTTTCAATTGAACGTTTTTCAGAAGAGACATTACGAAAAATTTGGAAGTGTTTTAGAAACTAGAATAGTTGATGGTAATGCTAAAAGTTTTTTCATGATGATATTTTTTTAAAAAAAAATAACCTTTTTATGACAGTTTGAAAAAATGCGAAAATAGTTTTTCATGAAATGTCAAATGGAAAATGCCAAGAAAACCGGGTCATTTTCAAACTGAACTATAAAATGTTTATTTAACACAATCTTCTTCCATTCTAGTTTTGAAAACGTTTTGAATTTTTTTCGTAATATTGTTTCGGAAAAAAAAAATACTCGTTTGACATTTTTGCGTCCAAATTTTCAATAAAAAACCATCTATCTGGCGCCATTTTTGGCGTGGATAAAAGCAAATAACTGTCAATCTGCGGAATAAGTCAATCTGCAGATTGCCTAGGCAATTTGCAAAACAACCAACTTGCTAGTAAATCTGCAAAATTCAACGCCTAAAATGTATTAATTGAATTTTGCTTAAATTGTTTGTCTTTGTTAATTTTAATTGATTTTTGTTATAAATTATATTGTTTTTATTGATATAATTATTGTTTTCATTGATTATTAATTTAAGGAATCAATGCGAATTTATCCTCCTGTTCCTTTCTTTGCTCGCACAATCACAAAAAGTATCAATTGCGGTAAGAAAAAAAACATGGCTACATTGGCTACCGATTTTTATTTAGTAAATTTTAGAATGTTTTTTTTTTAATAATCTTATTTCTCATTCTTTTAAGATGGTTACGAAATTCCAGTTGGGACTAACGCTATAATTGCCCCATATTTTGTTCATCGTGATCCTAAATATTATCCGGATCCGGAAAAATTTGATCCGGACAGGTTTCTACCAGAAAACAATAACAAAAGACATCCTTATGCATACATTCCGTTTTCAGCTGGTGCTAGAAATTGCATTGGTAATATTTTAATTTATTTTCATAATATTTTAAAATTTTAAAATTTTACATGTAATATCAACAATTTTTATTTTTAAAATGTTTTCTTGCCGATTAGTAATAATAAGCATCAGTGACGTAGCCAGGTTTTTGGCGCCAGGGAGCAAAAATCTTCAGTGCACCCCAAATTTTTTTGAAAAAAAAAAATAGAAATTCATAAGTAGGGCCATAGCCTCCTATAGGAGGCTATGGTAGGGCTAAACGAAAAATTGCGTTTTTCACTAACAGAACCTGGTTAGAGGCTAGAATTCAAAGATGAAAACAGCATCTAGCATAGCCTTATACCTTGTACACACATGAGTTAAGTGAATTCAAATTAATTGTGTTTAGGTGAATTATACGGAATCCAGTTAAGGACATGAACCAAATAAAAAATGACTTTATTATTAATATTTTAAATTGAAATACTAAATCAATATTTTGTCAAATAGTTTAGAAATTATATTTAAGTATTAACTAAATAATTTCAGATTAATTATTAACTGAATAAATTGAATTCCACATATTGTTTGTTTGCCCTTCACAGGGCTCTGTAGAACACGTTTATTATTTAAATGCATTTAAATTTTAAGGTGTGTACTAGGTATAACAGTGCATTTTTTTTTGATTGCTTTATACTCTTAACATTGTGCCCCCAAACCTCCTGCGCCTTCCCCGCAGGTGCTGGGTCGGCGGGCCCCCAAGCTACGCCCTTGACAAGCATAATTAAACTTTTTTTATTTTAAATTGTCAAAAAGTTTGTTTTAAAAGATATTGTCTAAAAATATATAATCATTTAATTTCTTTGCTCTTCGTTATGGAGCCCTGCAGATGACTTTGTAATTTTTTTTAAATCTCGTCAAGTCTCATCATTTTCTCAACACGTGGACTTTTACTCTCGTTTATTTAGCCATGTTAATTATGCCATGTTGCGCGCACCATACTCTAATAATTAAATTATTGCTGCTACAAGTGAGTGCTTGAATTGATTATTAGAGCATGGTGCGTGCAACATGGCATAATTAACATGGCCGAATAAAAGAGATTAAAAAACTTTTTTTTGTAGAAGTCCTCTGCAGGGCTTCGTACTTCAACTTTTAAAATACACTTTGAAATTTTTTTTTAAATATGCTTCTGTGAGCTTTTGACATCGACCTTTTTGTTTTACCAACCTGTAGATGACATTTTCTGCACCTCGTTGCTGCTCTGCATCGCACAGTGCCTGCGCGGAGAAGACCCGAGCTGCAGAGAGAGTTGGATGGAGACGGATTGTAGTCACCCTTCTGCATGGGGGTGAAATCTATGCAGCAGAGTGGCGGCCATCACTCTCTCTTCCGGTCGATGCTGATATACATCTTCCCCTTTCGGTACACTGACAGGAGAAGATGTTGTATCTGCTTAGGAATCGTATACCTCCTGCCTTATGTAGTCTCCGGCCTCTGAAGAGAAGTTGATTACTTAAACATAAAGACCACGCTGTTTCTTGTTATAACGCTTTTATTCATCACTCGTATAGAAACACAGAATACCAAGGATGAATTACAAATACTAACGGTGTGTCCTCATGTCCATTATGTGGTACGGATAAGATTAACGTAATACAAAGGCAAGGACAAGAACTAACTACGAAGAGGAACATGGCCCTTTTATACCTTGGACCTGTGTACGCCTGCGAGGTGTAACCAGGTCCAAGTGGCCATGGTCCTAAGTGTATTAATCCACCACTCAAGCATGAGTCAGATAAGTGAGTCAGAGGGGAGGGGAGGGATGGTTGAGAGTTGTTTACCCTCTGGGCTATGGTTTTGGCGGGATCACGAATTACAGGGTGTTACACTTCTGAAAAACAAACAAATTTGAATTTTTACACGTTATGTCCGATGCAATAATTAATTCTTAAAAAAATTCATGTTCCACCCTTAATTTTTATTATTGAATTACATTTTTTTCTCTCTCTTTTTTTACAGGACAGAAATTTGCTTTCATGGAAATGAAAATTATTTTGTGTCACGTGATGCGTAATTTTAAAATGAAATCTATGCAAAAAACGGATGAAGTTATTTTCTTTTCCGAACTTATTCTTCGGCCGGGCAATGGAACAATTATTACGTTAGAAAATCGAAAGTAAATGTTTTGTAATTAAAGCCATAATTATTAATTTTTATTTTTTTTTATTGGTATCTAATTTCACAATAGTTTTAATATTTTTATTATTCGCAATACAGAGTGTGTCACAAACAAATGTAATAATGTATTAATAACTGTCACATGTTTGTTTTCTTATATGCAAATCAATATAACAAATGTGAATTGATATGAACTTTAATAAGTTCAAACACTAAAATGAACCTAGTTTATTTTACAAATTTGTTTTTATATTAAATTTTGTGACACCCAGTATTTTACCCTCTTGTGTGGAAATAATAGCCTTGGGAACACCCCACGCCCCAATTCCTCGATTTCCGCCCCCTCCTCGTAATTTAAGAGGATCCCAAAGAATAAATTAACATCCTTGTTTCAGAATTGACAGATGGATACCTATTAAGACACGGTTCCTTGGACATATGGGTGCACCGTGTCGGCAGAACAAAGGGATCCATTTTTTAATTCACAAAACATGTTATAATTCATCACTGCGCATGATCCGGTGGCTAAGGAACGCCATGTCTTTTTAAGTATTCTCTGTCTAATGTTAACCCTTAAGCGGCAGTCACACTAGGCTGGTTTACAAGCCGTTGGTTGCTGCTGGCTATTAGCAGCAACAGCAAGGAGCAGCTGCTTTGGGTTCACACTTGTCCAGTCACTGCTGGTATTAGCAGCAGTGCAAGTCATTCAATCACTGTCTTGCAAAAACACAAACTCTTAACAACAACCAACCCAAGCAGTGGAGTTTCAACTACCACTAGTGACACTACTAGCAAGAAAAAGTTCACACTAGATGGCAGCAGCAGGAAGGGAGTCACATGACCAGCTGGTAGCTGCTAAAGTTGGACATGTCCAACTTCACCAGCCGCTGTTAAAATCACTAGCCCGCTGGAGAAAGCAGCTGCTAGTAGCAGTTCAGACTATGCTGCTAGAGCGCTACAACCAGCCAGCAGCAACCAGTGGCTGGGAAACCAGCATAGTGTGACTGTGGCATAAGAAATTTAAGGCAGTCTCCGCCCAACACGAAGAGAGCCTAGGCCTGAGTCCCTATAACAGGGGAAATAGTTTTTAAAAATAGAAGCACACTTACCATTTTTTTCTCATTCTATCACTCGATCAGCATATATTTAAGGTGCACATATTGCACTTTGAACCATAAAAATTAGACAACTTTAAATATGAAAAATAAACATATTGCCGCCATGACTGTGTATTTTAAAAATTAACGTTTTTTCTTTAACATTCTGTCTATGGGCTCAATAGAAAAACGATGCTAGCGCTCTTTGCGGAGATTTTTCGAAGTAATTTTGTGATGTAGCCTCTTAAGACTGTAAATGCTTTTAAATACCTACCTTCGCACAAAATGTGATAGTAACGCCACCCTAGAAGCACGATTTATATAAGTTAAAATGTAATGGTCACGCCTTGAATGTACTTTTTTTTTTTTAAACATCCACTAGATGGCGCTACTCAATACTTTTTTCTTACGTACAGTATTATGCACAGGCAATTAGAAATTGGGACATACAGGAGTTGGCTCCGCCCTTTTTATGACGACCGGCAACTTCTGATTGGTTTGTTGTGTTGTTCGACGTTGAAAAGGGCGGAGCATGTGTGACGTCAGACTACATAACCAACCAATTAAAAGTTGCCAGTCGTCATAAAAAGGGCGGAGCCAACTTCTGTATGTCCCGATTTCTAATTGCCTGTGTATTATGCTGTTTATATGGATATAATTTCGATTAATTGGATGGTCAGTCAAAAGCCGAAAATGTCTAAAAGCAATTAATTTAATTTAATTTATTCGTTTTTTAATACTTTCTAATTATTTCTAATAAAACCTGTCACCAAAATGACGTCCGTAAAATGTACTCATATTAAGATCCCCTCAACCCTCCCCCCCCCAAAAAAAAAAACGTTCAGACATCAATTAAATTAGATTTGATTTATTTTAACAAGGATATCCAATTATCATATGTTAAAAACGAAAACATTAGACTTGTTAAAATATTTTTAGGTTGAAATTCAAGAAGAAAAAAACAAAACAAAACAACAACTAGCAATTGAAAATCATGTTTAACATAGGGGAAAATTGGGAATGTGCTCCATAGCGCAATGGAGCAGGTTTCTTGATTGCTGTGCCGCGGTCGTTTTAGGTTCGAATCCTGGCTAGGGCATGTCCTGGGCATGTTCTAGGGCATTGTCCTGACTTGGTTCAATTTGACTTGCTTATAAATTGAGCTGTATTGGAAAAATGGCTTGTATTTGCTTATGACTTGCAGGGTCGCTGAGAGCTGCATGGCTCGGTCCCCGGGAAAACAAGAAATCCGGGCACCGATGACAGAGAGAAAAAAAAAAATGCTTGTAGATAGAAATTGATCTTTATTGTTTCTGTAATATAATAAATTAATAATCAAAGACTTTTTTTGGTTTATTTTTTAGCTGTTATGAGTAGGTGAGGACAGTCCACCATTCGGAAGAAATGTCCTCTGGCCAGGACTGCATGTCCTCCACTAAGGCAAACATGTCCTCCACACAATAAATGGTATAAAAACATAACTACGTTCGTGGAGGATGCGTACGTCCTGGCCGGAGGACAGTTCTTCCGAATGGAGGACTGTCCTCCACAGGTGGCAAGCCTAGTTATGAGACATGCAGTCAGAAATTGGGGAGAACTTCAGTTGGCTCCGCCCTTGTTATGACGACCGGCAACTTCTAATTGGTTTGTTGTGTGGTTCGACGTCGAAAAGGGCGGGGCATGTGACGTCAGACTACATAACCAACCAATTAGAAGTTGCGTTTGTCATAACAAGGGCGGAGCCAACTGAAGTTCTCTCCGATTTCTAACTGCCTGTAGTTATGAGTGACAACAGCTAAAATACATTTGGGACCCCGGACCTATAAGCTCTGTTATTACTAGTATTACTATGTATTACGATTACTGACAAAGAGGTTAAAAGAAATACGCAACAGAATCACAAATAATAAAATTGGATTGTGATTTGTATAAATAATAACCAGACCCGCGGGCCCTGCAGAATACACGGGCCCCGGGAATTTGTCGCGGCTTCTCTACTCTCTTGTCGGCCCTGATGGCTTGTGTTGTTACAGGCAATTAGAAATCGGGACATACAGAAGTTGGCTCCGCCCTTTTTATGACGACCGGCAACTTTTAATTGGTTGGTTATGTAGTCTGACGTCACATGCTCCGCCCTTTTCAACGTCGAACCACACAACAAACCAATTAGAAGTTGCCGGTAGTCATAAAAAGGGCTATCGAGCCAACTTCTGTTCATCCCGTTTTCTAATTGCCTGTTGTGTTGTTTAATAGCTTTGTTTTGAATTGTCTTGTTATGTCCCTGAAATAACCTCGATGTTTGATGGGGGCGTTCAGCAACTAATAAACAAACTAAAACGCAGTTTTTTTAATATTGAATTTTGGCTTTTACAAAAAGAAAATCCTTTAAAAAAGACCTTGAAAAATTGTTCAATTTACATTTTGCTTCAAGATAATAAAAATTAGACTTGTCTCAGACTGCTTACGTAGGAGCAGTGTTGCCAACTCGGTGTTTTTTTTTTCAGTAGATGTAGTTGTTTTTTGGCTTTCTAGTGGGATAAAATAGTAATCTAGTGGCTAGTGGATTTTCTTGTTTGTTTGTTTTTTTTTTTCTAAAAATTTAGTGAAGAGTCTAGTTTTATTTTTTACTAAAACTAAAAACAGAGCAGTGCAAAGGGCTGAGGTGAATGCCCTGGTGCGCCACGATTAGAGCTCCCCAAATATTAAAATACTAGTGGGGTAACCCGTCATAAATGACGGGAGCCAAATTCACAGGCAATTGTGCCCAGCATTAGAATTTCTTTTCCTCCGCCCTTTTATGACGTCAGACCAAGTAACAAACCAATTAGAAATTGATGACGTTCATAAAAGGGCTGAGCAAAAGAAATTTTAATGCTGGGCACAATTGCCTGTGATAAACTGTAGTTTAATTTTGCTCCTATTATCCCCTCGGGCCCTCCCGTTTTTTATATTTGAAAGAGAAAATGAGATTTTCATTTTGAGATTATCATTACTATTTCTGTGTGGGTGTGCGTGTGGGGGGGGGGGGCGCCATATTCAGACGTTGCCCCGGGCAAAGCTTTTTCTTAGGACGGCCCTGACTAAAAAAAGTTTTTTTTTCCTAAATAAAAGTAAAACAAGTTTATTATGTACAATAAACGTGAAGTAAACCCATTTCCACTTTGTCAATGTGGAAGTGAAACGACTTATTTTTTACGAGATCATTTGAGCAATGAACATTTTACATGTCAAGGGAACAGGGCCGGCTCTAGAGTATGTGGAGCCCAAGGAGCCATGCGATGAGTGGGGCTGGGAAATAATGTTTGGTCAACAGTGCAAGGCTCCTGAAAGCGTGTGGTTCCTGATTGCACATGGCTCTTGAAAGTGCAGGACTCTTGAAAGCATGGGACTCCAGAAAGTGTGGGCTCCTGAAAGTGTGGGCTCCTGAAAGTGCAGGGCTTCTGAAAGCACAGGGCTTCTGAAAGTGTGGGCCCAAGGCGGTTGCTTCGATCGGCTTGCCCAAACGCCGGGCCTGCAAGCATAAAGGGGGCATGTTCACTGAACATGCCCTATTCGTCTAGTCACAACCCATCATTCCCATAATATATTCAATTATTTTACTTGAATATTTAACTTATTGAATGAAAACACAATAAGCTTTAAAAAGACCTTTTTCATAACAGGCTAATGTAGTCCCAAAAAAAAGACAAATTTGTAAATGGAACATGCTGCACATAATTTGACATAAATTTTGCAGTATTTTTGAGCACAAAATATATTCATATTAAAAAATATGGTATATTTTTTGTAATCACTACTAATCAGTATGTAATTTTGAAAATGAATGTATTACAATTTACACGCAAAGAAATAATTTTTATTTCATTAAACAGTTTAACAAACAAATACGGGAAATCCGGTATATTATTTGTAGTTTTAACGGGAAATCTAGTCTTTCTTGTTTGTTTTTATTAATAGTGGAAAATCTAGTTTTTTTAGATGTGGTTTTCGTTTTGGTGGGCATCTTGTGGGTTTTGTTAAGATAGTTGATTTTATTCAGAATAGTTGGCAACACTGCTTATGAGTTAGTTAGTTAGTTACTTACTAATATGACTTGAGTTAGTATGTTACTCATTGTTGTTTGAGAAAGTTTTATTTTTTTGGTGCAAAGTTTTGTTCAAAGAAAATACAAAAAACGAAACCAAGATGAATTTTCAAATTTGGTCAACTGTTTTGGGATTTGTTTTCATTTATTTTTTATTTCGATTAATTCAATGGATTCCTCAAAGGAGAAAATTTATTGCAACTTTTGATAAATTGCCTGGAAAAAAATCTGGAAAATTTTATTTCCTTTTCGGAAATGCTTTAGATGTGTATGGATCTCGAGAAGGTTATTATATATTTTATTATTTTAAATTTGAAGTCATTTCATGAAGGAAACATTTAAGGAAACATTTTTATTTAAAAACTAGAATATATCAATTTAGTCACTCCCATGTTTTATATTTTAAAACTTTAGCAAAATAGTTTATCTGGAAACTAGAATACGGTTAGCAAGTATAAGTCATTTCAAGTTTTATTTTAAAACTTTACTAAAACATTTTTATTTGGAAACTAGCAAGAAGAAAAAAAAATAGTTAATTTTCAAGGTAACAAAAAGAAAATTTATATTAAATAATTCTTTTACTATTCTAGTTTATAACTATAGAACATGGTGTTGATGGTATATAGACATTTGCCCTAAAGGGGCACTTGCCCTAAAGCCATTTGCCCTAAAACCATTTGCTCTAAAGGGACATTTGCCCTAAAACCATTTGCTCTAAAGGGACATTTGCCCTAAAACCATTTGCCCTAAAGGCCTAAGCCACTTTTTTGTTCTCGCTTTTCATATGGTTTAGTGTCTTTTGGTGGAGTATGGTAAATTGGTTCTGCATGCCTGCGGCAAATGTCTTTTTAGGGCAAGTGGTTTTAGGGCAAATGGTTTTATGTCAAATGATTTTTGGGCAAATGTCCCATTAGGGTAAATGGTTTTAGGGCAAATGCACCTTTAGTGCAAATGGTTTTAGGACAAGTGTCCCTCTAGGCCAAATGGTTTTAGGGCAAGTGTCCCTTTAGGGCAAATAGCTTTAAGGCAAGTGTTCGTAGGGCAAGTGTCTTTAGGGCAAATGTCCCACAACCGGTGTTGACATTGTTTGACAATTCAAAAACAAGTTTTGTTTTTTTGTGTGTTTGTATTTAGAATGTTTTAATAAGATGAATGCTTACTTGAATCAATTCCTTAATCATCAAGTTGTTTCTATATGGAATGGTTCAGAAGGTAGAGCTTTTTTTATAAAAGCGGAAGCTGTTGAGGTAAGGAATTGCATTCACATTCTAAGCGCTTTTGAAGCGGATCGAGGAGAATGCTATGTAATTAGGGCGGTGTTCATTTAAATTGATAGAATATAAAAAAAAATTATGTATATTTTTATGAGGCTGACGCCTTGACAAGCCTGTTTCAAAAGCGCTTAGAAACTGAACGCATCCAATTTTTGTCACTGAAATTAGTAATATTAAATTTTTATTTTTAATAATCAAAAGGAACAATTGATTAGACGTACGCTTACTTTAAGGTGGTTTAAAAGTGAAAAAAAAAACCGTAAACTGTTGATTATTTCGTCTTTCTGGTTGCAAAATTAAAGTGTTTTAAAAACTAGAAGGGTAGCTCAATCATTTAAAGGCATTTTTATAATGATTTCATTCAGAATGAACTTTTTATAGACAAAAATTTAAAAAAAATGTTCTCAGGTTAAAGTTGGGTCAATGTGAAAATATCCTTAAGTGATTGAGCTGCTACCCTTCTAGTTTCTAAAACACTTTCTTAACTTTTCTTAATTTTGCTACTGAAAGACGGACCAATCAGAGTTCGAAAATCAGCTATTTTATGTATCCATCTTAATACAGGGTTGCCCATATGTCATCATCTGATTTGGTTTGCTTATAATTTTTAAAATAATTTAAAAAAAAAAACAATGGGATTTTTTCTAAAAACATTTTTATTTAGTAATTGTATTTTTTATTGTCAATGTCCAAAAAAAATATCGGGGCCAAGTGGCCTCCTCTGGTCGCTGTGCAAAGTTGGGCTCGCTTTATTGCATTTTTCCACCATTTGTCTTCAACGGTTGATTATCGATTTATTGGCTAATGTTATTTTGAGCTGCTCCCGTGTCCGCGCGTGGCTGTTTGCGTATCCTTTTGCCTTTCAAATGACCCCCACAAAAAACAAGTCGTGGGTTGTTAAATCGGGTGACCTTGGTGGCCAGTGCATGTCGCCAAAACGTGAGTTAAAATGTTTTGAATAAGAGTAGTATGGTGGCCGAGAGGTGCAAACAGGCATATGTGCGCAGCTTCAGAATTTCTTTGGCCCCACGCTTTTTATGAGCGTCGGACCAAATATCAACCAATTAGAAATAAAAAGGGCGGGGCATGTGACATTATACCCAGTAACAAACCAATTAGAAATTGATGATGCTCATAAAAAAGTGGGGCGAACGAAATTCTGAAGCTGTGCATAGATGCCTGTGAGGTGCAATCCTTATATTATTTATTATATACAAACACGTTACACGCGACAACCAAACAACAACACCCAGACACCACAACAACACTCAAAATGCACAACACCCAGACACCACAGCAACACCCAGACGTAAAACACCCAGCCACCACAACAACACCCAGACGTACAACACAAAAACACCACAACAACACCCAGACACCCAGACATACAACACCCAGACACCACAACAACACCACAACACCCAGACACCACAACAACACAAAAACACCACAACAACACCCAGACACCCAGACATACAACACCCAGACACCACAACAACACAAAAACACCACAACAACACCCAGACACCCAGACATACAACACCCAGACACCACAACAACACCCAGACACCCAGACATACAACACCCAGACACCACAACAACACCCAGACACCACAACAACACCCAGACACCACAACAACACCCAGACACCACAACACCCAGACACCACAACAACACAAAAACACCACAACAACACCCAGACACACAACACCCAGACACCACAACACCCAGACACCACAACACCCAGACACCACAACACCCAGACACCACAACAACACAAAAACACCACAACAACACCCAGACACCCAGACGTACAACACCCAGACACCACAACAATGCCCAGACACCACAACAACACCATATGTTCATGTGGTGCGTATTTGTTTATAATGATATTCGCACTACTGTGTTACAAAACTAAACAAATTAATGACAGATAATGTTTGTATTACATGCTAAAACATGTAACATGTATGTTTTTTTCTAATAGCATTACTATTTGAATATAGTAGTTATTAAAATTGTCTTTCGACATTCTGAAATAGGCCTATAACATATAAAAAGGGGACCAATATTTTTTTTAGCATTTAAGAGGGTGGTGGATAAAAAGTATGTTGTTTTTTTATGTACAAAAAACTTTTTCAAGTTTTTTCAAGATGTGGTGGTGGGTTTTGAGTTTTTTATATTTTGTGTAGTTTTTGTTGTTAGGCTTACATAATAAAAAAGCCTCTCCCCTTTTTTTAATTCCATACAAACATAACAGGACAGTGACACAAAGATAGATGTATGTCTGACTTAAATAGCCAGACACACATCAAAAATGAGACTGTGTACATTAAAGAAAACTAAATAAAAAAAGTCGCCTTCTCCCTCCCAAACACGTTAAAAAACCAACTTATTTCACTGGTCCTGGTTATAAAAAATAAGACTATAGATTAAAAATACATTGTTGTTATTTTTGAAATATTTAATATTCTGATCACACCAACAAAATAAGCCAATCAGCAGTAGAGTAGTGGATTCCAAAGAAAGTGAAAATAGTATAAATAGGCTGAATTGTAAACTTAACTTTCACTAGGATTTTGGCTTTTGCCATCACATCCAAAGGAAACCACTGAAGCTCTGCTAGGTTGGTATGTTAGGGTGATTTATTGTGGGGCTTTGTAAAAAGGGGCCCACTCCCTAAAAAATGAGATGTTGCAGGGTGTCACAGGTTTAGAGCTGTGATGCTCTGTACACAATGTAAAATGCAACTTTAAATTTGAGCAACCATTTTAATAAGCTAATTTAATACAAACAATACAACACTGCAAAAACCAATACTTAAGTAAAGGGGCTACCAGCCCAACCATAACCTTAATTTCCCCTGGGTTCTTGTTGGCCTTTCTAGTTAATAGTCATATATTGTTTTTTCACTCACCATGCCTCCTGGTTGGAATACATTTTGTTTCTTCGTTTGTTCCCAAAAAAGGTGATTTTGCTGAGTTGGAGGTAACGGTGGGCTCAGTTGTTGGCCGAAGGAGAAAGGAGGGAAACTTTTAAGTTACTAAATTTCGCACAAAAAAGGGGAAGAAATTTTGTTAAGTTATAAGACCGCGTATGCCAGTATTTCTCTGTCCTCTCCTTCGGCTAGCCAGAAAACAACTGATAATTAAAACTTTCAAACTTAATTCCTTTTCGTTCGTTAGTTAGCTTTTGTCCTCATAGTTAGCTTATTTATCACGTGTTAGGCTAGTGATCACTTGCTGAGTTGACCGATGGCAACATGGTCTTAGTAACCACTATCAGATGTATCGGCCATTTTCTTAAACTGTTATCTTGAAATTATAATAAATCATCTGATGATTTATTAAAATTTCAATCGTAGTTGGCATTGAGTTATTACATCTTTAGACCGATAACGAATGTATTTTTAAAATGTTTCTTAGAGAAGGATTTTCTTAACACATTGAAATTGAAAATGGTGCACTTTGCACCTCAAAAACAGATCAGAGAGGAAAAATAAATTTTTTGTCCCCCTAAATGGACATTGGAACTATTAGAGCAATCGTACGATATTGAAATTTAATATCATCTGATTGTATGCTCCACGCCCGTTATCAAATTAATTTTTGTTAGTTACATTTTATTTTGACTTTTACTCTACTCTTGTCGTCGATCGTGAGCGGCGGTAAGTTTTTTATAATAAGGTAAGTGTAGTGTTCTTGTTAGGTGTATGTTTATGTTACACCTAACAGGTATGCCTAAGATTGTTGATGCCATCTGGTCATTCCTACACTAACCAAACCATGGAATGCCACTGTGTTTAGTTGTGCTGCTTTCAGTGGCTGTACACAAACCAAGGATATAAGCCTATGTGTTTGTTTACACAGTTATACTGATCTGTAACACAACCTAACCGAAAAACCACTGTGTTCAGTTGTGTTGGCATTTGCAATTGAAAGGCATATTAACTCCAACATGGAAATCTTAATGTAAGCTGTGAAATCTGGTTTTTCTTATTTTTATTATTTGCATTTTCAATTACTTTATGTATTTTTATTGAAACTTTTTTATTATGCATTAGAATTTTTTAAATTTTGTATTATTATTATATTCATATTAAGGCTGGGGACAAAACCATGTATACCCTAACATGATTCATTAAAACAGTTTTTATTAAATTGTGAAATCATTGTATGTCTTAAATGGTCTTCATTGGCCGAATACGAACCTAAAATTAAACACAGTTACTCCTTCTAATAATAAAGCCTTCGGTCACTCAAGGAGAAGTAACATTTGAAAACAAAATTACGGCATTTTCAAATAGAGTGATGACATTTGAGCCACCTTGTATAACAGGGGTGTTTTCTATGTTGTAAGAATGCTGCTCAGAGTGTTCAAGTTTAAACTTCAGGTGCTAAAGCCAAGATTCAAGAAGAAAAACTTTGCACTTTAGCTTTAAATTTTTCTAGCAAGAGTCATACATAAAAAAAACAATTATTTAAATTGGTAGGGCCTACTTAAAGTGGCTGAATAGGTGTTTATTTTGTTTCTTTCCTACCAGATGGCGCCACTGCAATAACTATTATGTTCTATTGGTGGTTTCTTCTCTTTCACCAACGATTTTGAAAAAAGTTATTTTTAAGCAAACGTTTTTCAGGAGAAACATTACGGGTAAACAATTCAAATTGGTTTAGAAACTAGAATAGTCTGTGATTGATCTTTAAAAGTAAACATTTTATGACCAGTGCCATCTTAATGGGGGCCAACTGGGCCCTGGCCCAGGGCTGCGTCTAAACTAGGGCCTCAGTCAGTTAATTGTCACTATTTTCTATATTTTTAAATCTTTAATTTCAATTTATCCGACATCAAAAACATTTTACTATTTTAAAAAATAGGCTTATTCACTTATGTGTAACAATGTCGAGCTTTTGTTACGGGGCTCAGTTGTAGAATCTCTTAACTCGAGCGGGTACCGCTTGTTGTTAAGAGATCGTTTGTGTTATACAACCTGAGTCCTACTGGTGCTGGGGTCGTTCTCGTAGATATTTCTTGATTTCGTCACTGTAGCTGAAAAGAATCATTAGACAGGCGAGACGGATGATAGGTTCGTCGATACTTATTTATTCATGACCAACCATTAACACATGAACAACAGAGAAAGAGTTACTGTGGCGTGCTTTCGCCACTGGACCATTGATGAATTATTTCATGTTTCGATATCAAAGAATGGACCAAGAAACTATCGAAACACGGTCTTTTATACCCAGGGCCTGTGTACACCTTTTCAGGGGTACACATGCCCTGGGGACCGTGCATCGACGGGTATCCATCCGCCGATACCGGAACCTGAATGAGTCTTGAAGCTTTGGGGTCTCCAACAGGAGAAGGAAGGGGCGGAAATCCGTCCCCTACGTCCCCAGAGACCCCCAGGCTAGGGGAGGGACAAAACGGCGAAATACAGGGTGTCACATACCCCCCAACTTGGCGTGAAACACGTCCTCGTGCTTCAGAGCCGGGAGGTATGCCCCAGACTGCAGTTCTAGGGAAGTGGTCCAGTGGTTCGACATGTCACTAATGAGTACATCCATGTTGAAAGAGAGGTTGATGCAGTTCGTATCAACCATCCCTTCAACAAGTCAAAAATAACATTACAGGAAAAAGGAAATGATTATCCCCGGAACGAGGGGGGGGATAATAAAAAAAAACGAAAAGGAAACCCAACGGGGTAACCAAGAAACAAAACGCAAAGACCCAACGGGGTAGGGGTGAACATACAAAATTTCAAGAAGAGAATACAACGAAACCCAAGCCCAACGGGGCAAAACGCAATAACCCAACGGGGTAAGAACATGATGAATAAAGAAGGAAAATAAACTCAACGGGGTGCAAAGCAAGCACTAAAAATGAATTAAAACGAAGTAAACAGATTAGGACACATTAAAAAGAACAAAACCCAACGGGGCAGGAGACATAAAAGAAAACAAATGAATGAAAGATTCGCGAGTAGTCTCTCGCGAACAAAACGAAGATTACAGTAGAACTACACAACAAGCACTTTTTTTTTTTTTATTTTATTTATTATTATATGACTCGCGAGCAGTTCCTCGACGAGAAAACACTTGATTGTCCCGCTGGTAGTGTCAGAGGCGTTGACCATCCCAATGGGCCATGATCCATCCGTCGACGTCCCCCTGGAGGTCCCTAAAGAAGGCCTGGTACACCTCCTCGTCGGTTCGTGTCGCCCGAGCAGGTGGCTGGTCGTAAAGGGTCCCCTGGACGGCGTCCCACATGATGGCGGCCTGGTGATTTGGGTTGGTCCCTCGTAAGTAGCTCCGAGAGATCCGGAAGGTTCCCTCAGTTGGTGTCCCGAAAATGGTTGCGAAAAATGATCGCATTACGGCCTGGAGGGCGGTGGTGACGAGTTCCCCGGCGAATTGGAAGACCTCGATGTGTCTTCGCTGGGGCACAACAATAGCGGTGAAGGTGGAGGTGTCACGAGTCATCCCGACGACATACCGCTCTCGTTCAGGGAGTTCCAAATGCGGAAAGCCCTCCTCCAAGTCGTAATGTCCGATGTACAAGGTCTGCTTTGGTTGCGTCTGTTGTTGCCACAATGCCCAGCGATTGTTAATGAATCTCTCTTGAAGAGACTCCGGGCGTAGTGGACGACAGATTGGTGTTTTCCTCCTGGCGGTCACCGCGGGAGGAGCAGGAGTAGTTATGGTGGCAGGAGAGTCCTCGGGAAGAGCTGCAGGCGCGGGCCCCGCATCTGCAACTGGAGGGCTGGTGATGGAAGCAGGAGGCGCGGTCCCCGCATCTCCAGAGGACTGGGCACGTTGGGCTCGAAACAGGGTTGCACGGGCCATGTCCCGGGCGCGCTGTCTTGGCTTCTTCTTTTGGGACTTCTGTGAGATTGGTGGCCGGTCCTCGAGGGGAGGGATCCCCAAAGCTACGCGGGGGTCCCCTCCTCGCTTGGCGAAATCCAGGACCAAATCGGTCATTTTCTTCTGCTGAGAAAGGAAATATTCTCTTTCAGCAGCGACAGGTGATGACGAGGGAGCTGTTGTAGTGGCTGAAGGTTGAACTTTAACAGGTGGAAGTGTTGGTGTCGGTTTTGGTATCGGGGTTTCCATCAGGGGTCGGATTTTGGGGCGACCCCCTTGGGCCACGGCCTTGAGGTGTTGGCGGAGGTCCTGGGGCTGCCGGCGGAATTCTCGGTGGCCCTGATGAGGATAGTTGGTGTGTCGCGCTGGAGAGCGGCATCGCTTTGGAGAGGAGTCCCTCTCGGAGCGTCGATGGTCCAGGCGGGGCCTCTCTTTTGACGATGACTTCATAGGTGCATGGATAGTCTTTTGTGGTTTGGTGGTTGGTGGTGTCACTGAAGGAGGCGGTGTCGGAGGAAGCGAGCGGTCAGACGCGGCTACCGCAGCTGGCTGCTTTTCTGAAACAAGGAGAGATTCAATTTTCTCTATCTCTCCCTGGGGGAGGGGGGCTGTATAGGGGAGCCCCAACTCCGCCAGTCGGAGACAGGCCAGCTGCAAATAACGGAGGTCTGTTTTCCCCTTTTTGTGGTCTTCCTCCTGTAGGCGGCGAATGCGTTCCTCCTCCAATCGTTGTTGTTCTTCTTGAGTGGTCGTAAGTGGTGCAGATCCCGATGACTTTTTCCCCCAGGGTTCCGCCCCTCCTGGAATCATCTGACCAGGGGCCAGACTCCTCCAGAAGTCCTTGGGAGGACCTAGGGGCATCGTGGGTACGTCGATCAGGTCCTCGCGGTCCTCAGCCCAGTGTTTTGAAGTGGCAGCAGTGAGAGGGACCAGAAGAGTAGGTTCTTCTGGCTTCCCCTCCCGGCCCACGTTGGCTGGGCGACGGAGTGAGGCTTTGAGCCGCTTCTCTCCACGCCGGTGAAAGTTCTCCGGCACGGAATGGCGTCGACGCTTGGGGTCTGCTCCAGGCGATAGTGGTCTACTGGCAGGCTCACTAGCGGTCCCCGCATGAGCCTGCCCAGTCAAAATGGTGTTTTTCGTTAGTTCAGTGGGTGGTGGGGCGGCCCCCGCCTGATCACCACCCATCTCCATAGGTTCTGGAGGCGGAAGGGTGGTAGCTTTGGCGTTACCCCCTTCTTCATCGCTGGAGGAGCCATTAGGGTGACGATGGCGGCCCCTCCACGTGCCTCTAGTGTATTTCGGCATTATCTCTACTGTAGAAAAAAATGAAAGGGTTTTGTTAGAGGGGGGATAACCACCACCTCTTCCAAGACTTACAATTTGAGAATCCTTGAATGATGATTTCGGATTTCCTTTGTCCCGATTCTTGATGGTGACGATTTCTTGGAGAGATGATTTTCTTTCTGGCCCGTTAGAAACCTTTCCGATTTTTCTTTGTTGTAGTGTTGAAATTTTGGAGACGATTGAAGAATCGGCCACCGATTCAATTCGACCAAAAATGGAGTTTATGCAAAGTATTCCAAGAGATAAGGGTTGGGTCAGCCCCTTTGGTGGGGTTGATGTCGATTTTGGTTGATGATTGGGCCCCTTGATGATATAAGGGGTGTCTTGATTGGCCCAATTAATTGTTTTGATTTGATTGACAGGGGGCTTTGTTTTGATGTCTTTTATGGCCCCGATTTTGTGTTTTAATTCCCATCGGTGATGACGTAGTTTCATTTCTTGCATCAGGGTGTGAAGAGTTAGATGTTTGACTTTCCCACCGAAAATCTGAACTTGAAACCATAAGTAGGTCACTGAGTTCACTTTTTCTTTTTGATGTGACGTCATGAGAGGGGGATTACGATGTTTTAGATAGTTTTCTTTTGTGGCCACGTGATTTTTATGTTTGAAAGCGTGGGTAGCGGTTACCGCTACTATTTTGTTGATGTTTATGATTGAGGACGTTGATCTTGATGATTCCATGTGCTGGACACGTGGTTTTTCGTCTTCAATCACGTGGATGGTCTTGAGAGTGAGTATTTTTGGTGGAATTCCATCGTTGATTTCACTTTTTATTTCCGCTTTGTTTTTAGCGGCAGATTCCAACGATGAATTTGTTGTTTTTATTTTGAGTCTTTTCTTTTTGTGGTGGAGTTTTGCATTTTTAGATGGAATGGAAGTTTTGGTGGGTGGTTTTTTTGCAAATGGAGTTCCCGAGGATTCGTTTCCAAAAAAATTTTGAGGTATGGTAGGTTGTAGGGGTTTGTTGGGTGGTCTGGGTCCTGTTGGTTGTAGGGGTGGGCTGGTGTCCACCTCTGTTTCTCCCCCCTCCTTCCCTAAGAAACTCGTCCTCGAGTTTTTGAGTTTTTCCATTTTCTGCGTTTCTGAACCACCTTTTCGGAGCGGTTCCCGCACCGGAACATGGTCTTCCAATTTTTCAGGATCGGTCACCGACACTGATTGCTCTGGGATGGTAGCGGTGTCCGCTACAACCTCCCAGTCATAGTCATACTGTATGTGAGCCAATACTTCGCCTTTTTGGAGGGTGGCTGGCGTCCTGTTGGTGTTGAAGACCTTGATTCTGAAGGTGGCTTCGTTCTGGCCTTGCATAAGACCAGGGGCCACGAAAATTCCTCGGTCGGCCTTGAGTTTTTCATCCGGTACGATGACGAAGAAGTCACTTTCTTTCAAAATCTTTGAGGCTTCAACCTCCACTAGGGCGATTCCTCCTCCATTAAGTCGGGTGTGGCTCAACACTACTAGGTGTTGCTCGATCCGCTGTGTACACTTAAGTTCCAATAGATTGCTGTCGTTGTCAGACGGTGGTTGTTCCTGAAGGGCACTTCCCACATAGGCTTCCACACATTGGCGACGGAGAACGGAGTTGAAGAGGTCATCCTCACAATAGACCTTGTCTGTGGTCATGGAGACACTGAGGTGAAGAGCTTTTCCTAGGTCACGGCCTAAGATGGCTTCTCGGTGTCCTTCGATGACATACAGTGGTCCTTGGACACGTTTTGCACCAACTTCCACTGTAGCATTGACTTGGCCCACTATGTTGATGGTGGCACCTCCTACTCCTTCAATCATTGGAGCTCTTGGCATGGGTTCGATTCTGAGGTCATGTTCGTTCGCGATGCATTCGGAGAGGACACTGCTATGGGCTCCTGTATCTACCAGCATCCGGATTTCTCGGCCATTGATGGAGACCAATATCCGAGGGCTGTTGAGACTAGCGTCGTGGGCCCCAAGTTCTTTCACATCACAGCTGGCTGCTAGTTTCTGATACAGATCCTGCATCATGGTTCGGCAACAGGCTCGCCCCTTTTTGGGAGCTTTGCCTCCAGGTGTGATGATCATAACTGTCCTGTCTTCTCGGCAACCGAAATTGGAATTGGCGGAGTCGAAAGCTTCCATTATCTCATTCCAGAGGCCCAGGTCTATGGTAGTCCAGGGTTCCAGCTTGGGATGAGCGGATGGGCTGATGACTGCGATGGGTAAGTAGTCTTCGGAATCGTCGATGATGTCTTCTACAACAGGAGTTGGTGGCGGAGCTTCGAGGGCGATTTTACGAAGTTGTCCTCCCAAACTGATGAGGGCATATTCGATACCATCCTCGCTGATAATATCAGTCTCAGCCAGGTCCTCCCCTGGGTGTTCAACGATTCCTCCATACTGTTTCACTTCCAAATTCCTTTTTGGTTGCTTGCATTCGCGGGAGAAGTGTCCTAGTTGTCCACATTGATAACAGGTGGCCTTGCTCTTGTCGATGGTCGTTACCGGCGCATCGCGGCGAGGGCCAGGGGCCGAGCTTATTGGAGCTTGTGGACCCCCTGATTTAGGTTGTGGGGCAGTGTAGGATCTTCTCGCATTCGGTTGTCTAGGTCGGTTGTCCCGAGGAGCTGGTGCGGTCACCGCACGTTGCTCCCCATCGGGTTTAGTTGACTTACTCTCTGGAAGGCCATCTACTGCTTCCGGAGCTAGGGGCCACTTATCCTTGGAGTAGAGGATCGCTTCCATTCTTAGTACAGCTTCTTTGAAGGAGCTGAATGAATGTGTTGGGGCGGAGTCCACTGCGTCTTGGATCGTCGGATGGAGCGAGCGTCGGAGCTGGTTGATTCGGAGTTCGTCGGACAGTTCAGGGTAAATTTTGTCCCCTAATTCGGCGAATTTCCAAATGAAGGCCTGAGTGCTCTCTCCTTCCTTTTGGCGTAGTTCCCAGTAGCGTTTTTCCAGTAGAGTTCGTTCGTTTGGTTTGCCGAAAGCGGAGGTCATCCTCTTCCTGAGTTCAGACCAGGTCAAGTCAGGGTGGCGATAGCGAAGCTTGCTGAGCCACGAGCGAGCTGATCCGGTGAAGCAGGTAGTTACGAAGTCCTCCTTGTGGTGGTCATCCCATCGATGCAGATTGGCAACTTCTTCGAACTCTTCCAAGAAGGCACGGAAGGAGCCTAACCCATCGAACTTTTTAACGGAGTCGGCAGGGTGGCGGCTTCCATACTTCTTATTGAGCTCCTCCACAGTAAGTACTCTGGGTGGTGCCCTATAGACACCATCCAGGACCTGGCCTCGCCCCATGGCATTGGGGTTTGGCCCTTGGTCCCTGTGGCGGCGCTCTCGAGGAGGAAATTGCGGAGCATAAATGGAGTTTCGGTCATAGTCGTCGAGAGGCGGACTCGGGCGGTCACCGCCGTTGTCCGACCCGCTTGAGGTGTAGTCATAATATCTAGGCTCGATTGGTCGGGGACGCGGTCGATCCGCTTCCCGGTGTCGAGCCTCAGGGTAGGGTTGGTGAGCTGTCGATGTCCTCGGAGGTCCCGGAGTCATTGGATAGGTCCTCCTTGCAGGCAGTGGTTCGTAGGAACTTGTGCTTGGTCGGTGGTGGTCTATTTGTGGCTCTGGGTTCGAGTATCGTTGAGGTTCGGTCTCTCGAGGTGTAGATGGGTGTCTACTCCGTGATGATCCTGGCTTAGAGCGACTGGTAGACAGCTGAGTGGTCAGCTGGGTTCCCAGGGCGGACAAAAGCCTGATGATTTCAGAGAGATCCATGTTTTCTGGCTGCGAGAGGTTTGGTTGGGGTGACTTCGGTGTCTTTGTCTTCTTCCGCTTTGGGCGATGATCACCCTGGCTGCCGTTGGACACGTCCGATGTATCACTTCCTGAGAGGATGCGATGGCCTTGTCTAGGTAGCAGCGTCTGCGTCGAAGTTTGCGAAGAACGAGAAGTTTGAGAAGGTTGCGAGGGTTGAGTAGGATCTGGGTTGAGAGGAGGGTTGTTAGAACCCTCTCCACCGTTGAGTGTTAGCTGTGGGTTGGATGCTTGGGCCATTGTTGTCGATGGTCCAGGTAGTGGGTGTGTTTTTCGTAGTCCTAAACGATGGGGAACAGATCTGGGATGATATCGTACTGATTGTGCGATAGAGTTCGTGTCCAGATCTGATTCCAGTGTAGGATTGCAGAAACAGTCTTTATTTATGTTGTTGATCGGCTACCGATCTAGTCTCTAGGGTTAATAACCTCTTGAAACACCACGTGGGATGATGGAAAAGAAGACCACGTGGGTAGAAGAGGCTTGTAGGATGAATAAAAGTAGTAACCGGTTATTTTTCTCTTTTCGGAGCACATGGAGTGATCGGAGTGAAGAGAAAATTGGTTGGAGACCGACTTTAAATAAATGAAGCCCAGAAAAAGGAGGTGAATAACCTCTAAAACCACGTGGTAAATGGTATTTGACCACGTGGATGAGAAGTTTTTCGAAGAAAGAACGAAAGATGTACAAAAAAAATAAAGTTTTTACCGGCTGTCCTCTTTGCTCGGAGCAATCGGAGCTGTTGGAGTGATGAATTAAATACACTCCACGTGACTAATAGCACAATGGAGAGAGATTCAGTCTTCAGCAGTGTAGATGGATGAGAAGAACACAGGAGGTCGGTCACCGACTTTATTTTTGTAGCACAAGAAGAAGCACAATTGAGAAGAACACAAGAAAACGAAAATGTACCGGAAATAAAGTTACAAATCGATGTTTCCTCTTCTCTCAGAGTAATCGGAGCTACCGGAGCAGTGAATTAGATACACTCCACGTGACTAATAGCACAATGAAGAGAGATTCACTTTCCAGCAGTGTAGATTTCGAGAAAGGAGAACAGATTGTCGGCTACCGACTTTATTTGGGCACAAAAAGGATGATGAAGTGACAAAATCGAAATAAAGTCTTGTAAGTCCACTCCCTCTTTTCTTGGAGCAGTCGGAGCTACCGGAGTGATGTATTTGTATACACCCCACGTGGCTAATAGTACGTAAAGAGGAACAAAGACTCCTCTTTAGTAGCTGAGATGGCAGAAGAAGAAAGGAATGGGTCGGTTACCGACTTTATTTTGATGAACAGTGCACAAAGAAATGATGATGATGGCTCTAAAGTTCTTGGTTGTCTCCCTTCCGTTGATGGTGGTGTCTCAATGAGGTGGGCCACGTGGTAACGAAAGGAAAAGATCCAGGAGGTGGTGGAATACACAAAAAGGTACGAAAAAAACACAAAAGACGGAGATTCGTAGTTCACAGGCTGCAGTCCCGGAGTTTTCCCTCTGCCAAAGGAGGCTGACGAACAGTCTGATAATTACGAGTCTCTTGAACGAAGACAAAGAAGCACGTGGACGGAATTGTTGTTCCCTTGTGAGCCCTAGGTTAGTAGGATGGCCCCAACAATTCGTACACGTGGTTCCCACAAGTAACGAAAAACAAAAAGGACGGACGAAGAAAACACGTGGCAATTGGCGTGTTTACTTTTGGACGGACGGACGTTTCTCTTCTTCACAGCAGCGAAGAAATATCTTTGAGGTACCCCGCACCTCCACCAAATGTAACAATGTCGAGCTTTTGTTACGGGGCTCAGTTGTAGAATCTCTTAACTCGAGCGGGTACCGCTTGTTGTTAAGAGATCGTTTGTGTTATACAACCTGAGTCCTACTGGTGCTGGGGTCGTTCTCGTAGATATTTCTTGATTTCGTCACTGTAGCTGAAAAGAATCATTAGACAGGCGAGACGGATGATAGGTTCGTCGATACTTATTTATTCATGACCAACCATTAACACATGAACAACAGAGAAAGAGTTACTGTGGCGTGCTTTCGCCACTGGACCATTGATGAATTATTTCATGTTTCGATATCAAAGAATGGACCAAGAAACTATCGAAACACGGTCTTTTATACCCAGGGCCTGTGTACACCTTTTCAGGGGTACACATGCCCTGGGGACCGTGCATCGACGGGTATCCATCCGCCGATACCGGAACCTGAATGAGTCTTGAAGCTTTGGGGTCTCCAACAGGAGAAGGAAGGGGCGGAAATCCGTCCCCTACGTCCCCAGAGACCCCCAGGCTAGGGGAGGGACAAAACGGCGAAATACAGGGTGTCACATATGTGATTTATTTCATAAAAGTTCTGTTCCAAAATATACAATGGAAATCATCATGGAATCATCAATACTTTTAATATATAGAACGCTGGTTTCTTGGGGGAAAAATGAGTTTATTTGTAAGGCATGGTTGAGGACCTCAAATAAATCTTGTGCCAGGAGCCACAAAACTTAAAGTCTTTAAGTTTTGTGGCTCCTGGCTGTTTATGACAATTTGAAAAAGACTAAAGCTTAAAAACGGTTCATTTTCAAACTGTCATAAAAAAGTTCATTTTTAAAGATATCAATATGAAAAAACCACATCATCACCGACTATTCTAGTTTCTAAAACACTTTGAATTTTTTCGTAACGGCTTCTTTTGAAAAAGAAAACGTGTTGAAAAATGTGAATTTTTTCAAAACCGCAGATGAGGAGTAGAGACCTTCTATGGAACATACTAGCCACTCCAGTCGCGCCATCTGGAGGAACGAAAACAAAATAAATAACTACAAAGCCACCTTAATTATCTATATTATTTTATGTTGTTCTCCAATAATTAGAATTATTTTGTTTTAATACTTTTAATAACAGACTTTACTAAATAACACGAACAACCTCGAGAAATCGAGCGTATACCGTTATCTTCATAAATGGTTGGGTCTCGGATTATTGACAAGGTTAGTCATAATTATTATATTAATATTAGTGGGGTAACCCGTCATAAATGACGGGAGCCAAATTCACAGGCAATTGTGCCCAGCATTAGAATTTCTTTTCCTCCGCCCTTTTATGCCATCAGACCAAGTAACAAACCCAACAACCCAATTCATAAAAGGGCGGAGCAAAAAAAAATTCTAGTTTAATTTTGCTACTATTATCTCCTCCCCTTTTGTATATTTGAAAGAGAAAATGAGCGTTTCATTTTCTCTGGTGTGCGCATGCTCGTGGTTTTTTCTTTTTTTACTCCTTTCATTTCAATTTCCTTCACCAACTCCCACTTTTTTTTCTCCCCCTCTACACTTTCCCCTCTCCAATTTAATATCATGGGGTTCTTGGATGGGAAGGGTGCAACATATAGTTGACCTTGAGAAAAAAAAAACCGGTTCATTTATTCAAATTTATGTAAATTCCGACGTGCTTCAATGGTTTTTGTTACTCCACACACACGCACACACACAGACCTGGGATATTATATGTATATAATAATAATTGTTGATAATCTAATTAATTTGTTTTAAATTTTTTTTATTTCAAAAATTAATTTGTTTCTTATTCAGTACTGGAGCTAAATGGCATTCGAGAAGAAAAATGTTGACACCTAGTTTTCATTTTAAAATTCTGGAAGAATTTACTGAAGTCTTCAATGAACAAGCTGTGATTTTGAATAAGAAAATGCAGCAACATGTTGGAAAACAACAAGGCTTTGATGTTTATCCTTACATATCATTGTGCACCTTGGATATTATTTGTGGTATTGTAATATTGTAATAAATGAATTCATTTTTTATTCTCTTTTATAACAGCGCCCGCGCCCACTATGGCGCGAAGTGCTACGATTGAAATTTTAATTTTAATATAAGTTTTAATTTCAATATACATTTTAATTTTAATATAAATATTAATTTTAACACAAATATTAATTTTAATATAAATTTTAATGTAAATTTTAATAAAAATTTTAATATAAATTTTAATAAAAATTTTAATAAAAATGTTGATATAAATTTTAATAAAAATTTTAATAAAAATTTTAATAAAAATTTTAATATAAATTTTAATATAAATTTTAATATAAATTTTAATATAAATTTTAATATAAATTTTAATATAAATTTTAATATAAATTTTAATATAAATTTTAATATAAATTTTAATATAAATTTTAACATAAATTTTAACATAAATTTTAACATAAATATTAACATAAATATTTTAACATAAATATTTTAACATAAATATTTTAACATAAATATTTTCACATAAATATTTTCACATAAATATTTTCACATAAATATTTTCACATAAATATTTTCACATAAATATTTTCACATAAATATTTTCACATAAATATTTTCACATAAATATTTTCACATAAATATTTTCACATAAATATTTTCACATAAATATTTTCACATAAATATTTTCACATAAATATTTTCACATAAATATTTTCACATAAATATTTTCACATAAATATTTTCACATAAATATTTTCACATAAATATTTTCACATAAATATTTTCACATAAATATTTTCACATAAATATTTTCACATAAATATTTTCACATAAATATTTTCACATAAATATTTTCACATAAATATTTTCACATAAATATTTTCACATAAATATTTTCACATAAATATTTTCACATAAATATTTTCACATAAATATTTTCACATAAATATTTTCACATAAATATTTTCACATAAATATTTTCACATAAGTTTTCACATAAGTTTTCATATTAATTTTAACATAAATTTTAACCTATCACTAAATAAACATATATTTAAGGTACACATTGCACTTTGAACCACAAAACTTGGACAACATTAAATATGAAAAATGACCATAATATAACAATTATACTGTGTGCTGTACGAACAATCTGAACAGTTTGTATTTGTTTTTGTTTTTTCTGTCTGTAAGGCCCATTACTAACATTAGTGGTGTCTGTTTTACAATATTCAACAATGCAGTTATTTTAGACAGGCAATTAGAAAACGGGACAAACAGAAGTTGGCTCCGCCCTTTTTATGACGACCGGTAACTTCTAATTGGTTTGTTGTGTGGTTCGACGTTGAAAAGCGCGGAGCATGTGATGTCAGACTACATAACCAACCAATTAGAAGTTGCGTTTGTCATAAAAAGGGCGGAGCCAACTTCTGTTTGTCCCGATTTCTAATTGCCTGTGTAAAAGCTAAACAAATTTAATTTTTTTCTTGACAGAAACTGCAATGAGAAGAAGAATAAATGCGCAAAGTAACCATGAATCTGATTACGTAAAAGCCGTAAACGAGTAAGGAATTTGTATAAATATTTATTATTTTCGTTTTGGCGTGTTTCACACATGCCGAAAATTTTTTTCGGAAAAACAAACAAACAAACAAAGAATTTTCTCTAATTTGAATAATTCTGTTCTATTGGTTCTGGCTGAATATATGCAGAAAAAAAAACCGTGAAATTGTTTCTTTCTGCCACAATGAATTAAACGTTGTCAGCCAATAGGAAGGTGACCATCAGGTGCATTATTTTTCATGGCTCCTCCTCCTCCCATTTATTCATTCTTTTATAAATTAGTGTTTTTCTGTTGTAATGTGTGGGAACCCTCGAATGCGAAGAAAAGCAGAAATGTAGCTGAAACCAGTGGCGGATCTAGGGTATTGGGTGTGGGGGGCCATTTACAAACAGAGGGGCGCCCAATTTAAGGCACAAGACTTAAAAAAACATTTTGTTTAAACAACTTCTTGTTCTGTTAAAAAAAAACTGTGTTGCAATGTGCGGCCATTAAAAGGGCAACATTGTTTAAAAAATTAGTCACCAATCATAATTGTAACATTAAAAATAATAATATATTTACAAACAAATTTTAGTATAAGAAACAGGACAGAACGAATTTTTTTTTTTAAATTTGGGAATTTGACAATTTTAAATTTTAAAACTGAAGGGCGCCATGGAGCAATATAAAGGGCGCGGGGGCCATTCGCCCCCTGCCCCCCATTAGATCCGCCACTGGCTGAAACTTTATTCTGTTTTTGTTTTTTTAAATTTTAATTCTATTTCCTGCTTGTTTTTCTGCATGTGTGATCCATCCCGTAGACTCGTTTATAATAAAGGCAAATGCAAGATAATAAGGTGTAGATGTACCATTAACAAAAAAAAGTATTTTTTTTGGAAACTAGAAGAGTAAATGAGTAACACTTTTTGAACCAACAAATTGAAATAACAATACATGTTGTTTATTCACTTACTCTTCTAGTTTCAAAATACACTTTTATGTTTGTTTTAAAGTTGCTTTCAGCAACAGAAAAAAAAGCAGTCTAACCAGATAACTGAAGGTCTTTTGACCAAACTAGACAGTTAAATGAATCAGTTAACATTCATATATTTAAAAAATAATTTTTGATTGATAAAAGGGTACCTCAAAAAGTAAGTTTCCCTATTTTTTATTAGAAGAAAAAGGGCGCGAGCCCGCCAGCCGAAGTTGAGGAACTTTTGTTTGGGTGTAGTGGCTACACTACTAGATGAGATATGCTAGATGAGATAGGAACATGATTCATATTATGCTGAAGCTAAATATATAAATTTTATAATGCATGTTTTTGCATATTTTGTCATTTTTTCAAAACATGCATATTTTGCCAAAATTGGCAAAAAAAAGTGCATTAATTGTAATTTTTGCAATTTTTTCAAAAAAAAAAAAATAGGAATCAGAACTTTTCTGACTTCATGAAAATTGTGGAAATATACTGTATTTAAGGGGAACATAGAATCAGGTTCATCTTATAAATGAAATTAACGATGAACGTGATACAAATGATACTATGAACCACTTACGGTCCTTGTACATCCTATGATGTTAAAGAGAAATTTTTTCTAAATATTAAAATTTTTTGATAAAAAATCGATGAAGTTTTCAATTTGAAAATTTAAAAATGTTACTTGTTGCCATTTTCTTCAATTTCCATGGGTGAAATTTTGAATAAGATTTTTTATAGTGCATATTTAATGGCATATTTGGTTGTTTTTTGTTGCATGAATACATGCATATTTTGTTGCTTTTAATTACATGAACCTCCTTGCCCTGTTCATCACCCATTGGTCTTCGTGTATGGTGCCAAAGTGTATGTGCCGAAACGCCCCCGGTTTATTATAGAAGAAAGTTCTTTTCCACGATAATGCAGGGCCGGTTATAAGTGTAGACAATGTAGGCGGTTGCCTTCGGCAGCGCATTCGCGGCATTTTCTGGAACATTAGAAAACATTTATTTTCTAAAAAAAAAAAAATTTGGTCGAAAAAAATTTTATAAACGAAAAGGTTAATTTATTTTATAGTGCCATTTACAAAACTTAGTTTTATTATGATTATGATTCACTGTTATCGGCTCGCTTCACTCGCCATAATTTTTAATAATGTTTTTCTGCTCGCTATGCTCGCCTTTATTTATTAGAATTGTGTAACACGGTCTTTTGCTGATTAGAGTTTAGTTATGTTTCTTGTTTTTGGAGCTTCATAATTAGATATCATCGCCTACACATGAAAAAAAATCTCTCAAACCGCCACTGCGATAAGCCGATAACATATGACCTCATCCTACAAGAATCACACCAAATCTGCTGGAGTCCTTCAAATCAAATCAAATGAAAAATTGTCACCCATCCTCGTTATTCCCCAGACTTAGCTTTCAGTGACTACTCCTTGTTTCTTCAGCTCAAGCTCCACCTGGGGGGGGGGGGGCAATATTTCTAAACAGAAGAGGAGGTCAGGGCCACAATCTCCAGCTGGCTAGCGAAAGTGCGCACGCCTTTTTTTAAAAGAGAGTATAGAAAAACTGTTTCCTTACTACAAAAAGTGTATCAATAAGACTAGAAGGTTATGTAGAGAAAGAAGTAAATACATGTTGACAAAAAAAAATTTTATCTAAATTTTTTGGATGCGTTTTTCTTCTTTTTTTTTAAAAAAAAAAATGGGAAACTTACTTTTGAGTAGAGCTGGGCAGTATCAGAATACATCTATTAGGGAATATGTATTCCCAATACAATTGCATTTTGTATTTTGTATTAGGAATACACTGGTTCATTGTATTTTGTATGATGTATTGGAAATACACATTTTACATGTATCTTGTATCTTGGAAAATACATAAAATACATTTTTCTATATTAGTAATAAGCCTGTCTAGCATTGCAACTTGTAATGACTAATATAAGTGAAGATAAGCAGAAAAAATCAGTATGTTGGATCCATTAGGGTGTCCCAAAAAATGTTCATTAGAAATGAAAATTAAGAATCCGTGAATGTATACCCACTGAAAAGTTTCTTTATTTATAGATAGTAACATTATTAAAATTTCTGCTAATTTGAAAAATATTTCGAGGTCCCCCCCCAGGGTCTCCAAGTTGGTACATTTTTGGCAAAATTCAGTTTGTCTATTTCTGATATTACTTGTTTTAAGCGGCACCAGTTACATCTTGTGACTTAGAACGTGCTTTCTTGAAGTATAAAGCACAGGCATTTAGAAATCGGGACAAACACAAGTTGGCTCCGCTCTTTTCATGATGACCGGCAACGTCTAATTGGTTGGTTATGTAGTCTGCCGTCACATGCTCCGCCCTTTTCAACGTCGAACCACACAACAAACCAATTAGAAGTTCCCGGTCGTCATAAAAAGGGCGGAGCCAACTTGTGTTCGTCCCGATTTCTAAATGCCTGTGTATAAAGCACTACTCCATAACAATCTGCATAATTTTAAATTTGAAAATTTGAGAATGTTTTTTGTTGCGTATTGCAATCCCCCCAACAAAAATTATTGTGCAAATGATATCCAATAGTGCATATTTTGTGGGCATATTTTAGGATTTCTGACAGCATATTTATTTGCATGCATATTTCTTTGATTTTTAGGGCATGAAACCGTTGACCCTACTTTTAGTTTTATAAAGTTTTTAAGTTTCTATGTTAAAAGTCGTTTTGTTTATATTTATTTATTTATTTTAAATCGTACAGGTTGGGAGAAGGTATTAATTTGCGAGCCTTTCGACCATGGCTCGATAAAGAATGGATTTATTATAATTTATCTTCTATGGGAAAACTTGAAAAGAAAAATCTGAGCATCGTACACAAATTTACCAACGATGTAAAATATAATATTTAAAATAAAAAAAAAAAGATGTTTATAATTTAATAATGATATTTTTGAATTTTATTTTAAGGTAATTGTCGAACGACGAAAAGAATATGAAGACAAAAAATCCAAGGAAGTGGAATCTCCGAAAGAAGAAGAAATTGTTTTTGGCAAAAAGAAGAAATTAGCATTTTTGGACACTTTACTGGAATATTCCGAAAATGGAAAACGTTTGAGTGATAAAAGTATTCGAGAAGAAGTCGATACTTTTATGTTCGAAGTAAATAGTTGTTACATTATAAGAATTTTTATTTATAATTAAGGATGGGACATAATGGACATTCGAGATTCGACATCCTTGAATCCCGCGAATCTTGAAAAATATTCGAGATTCGAAAACTCGAATCTTCGCGCTTTTTTCGTCTTTTTCGAATCTTTCGAATCCTAACCTAAAAAAAAAAACTGTTATAAACTTTGGTAAAATTCGATTTAACTCCATTGACGTCTAATAGAAAGCGTTCACTAAAAAAACCGGCGATGGTTTCAATTTCGGTGGTCGGACCCGGATCAACAATATCATCACCTTGTGGCGACCCTGAGACAGGCATTTGTAGACAACTTCAGAATTTCTTTGGCTCCGCCCTTTTACGAGCGTCATCAATTTCTAATGGGTTTTTACTGGGTCTGATGTCACATGCCACGCCCTTTTTTATTTCTAATTGGTTGATATTTGGTCTGACGCTCATACAAGGGCGGAGCCAATGAAATTCTGAAGCTGTCACCAGATGCCTGTACCCTAAGTGCCACACTTAGTTTTTTTATTATTATTAATAATTTAATATTTAATATTATTTCATTTATTTGTATCTTCTTAATGAATAATATAGGAGATTCATATATGAAGGATTCGAGATTTGGGAGATTCGAGAACCGATTCGGATTCGAGAAAATTTGGAATTCGTCCCACCTCTATTTATAATTATTATAATAATTTTTTTAAGTTTTCAATTTTTTATTAATTTTTAGGGTCATGATACAACTTCAGTAGGAATAAATTGGACTATATTTTTACTTGGACATAATCCAGAGGTTCAACAGAAAGTTCACGATGAAGTGGACTCGATTTTTGGTATTTTTCAGAACTTTGTTTTTTTTTAATTATAATTTGCAAATTGTTTTATTTTCTTAAAATTTTGGTTTTATTTTCATTATTTTTTTAACTGAAAAAAAAAATAATGGAAAATTATAGAGGAATTTGAAAATTTATTTAAAACTAAAAAGAATGGTGTTGATGATTTAAGGTGGCTCTTTAGATATTTATTTTGCTACTGTTCTCCCCAACCCGCCCCTCCACCCCTATCGCGGATGGTGCTACTGCAGTGGCTATTACGTGTTTTAGCACAGCGGTCGCCAACCTTTCGGACCTCACGGACCACTAAATTCATAATTTTAAATCCCGCGGACCACTAATATGATTTTTTTTTAAAAAAAAGATAAATACGTTTGTCAAATAATGATCAAAATAATGATTGAAATGAGTTTAATTTTACAAAGTAATTGGAGCTTAGGGGAGAAGCATGTGGTGGGGGAAACTGAACGAAATGTAGGTCTCGCGTGCCGTATTCTACGAGAACTGTACTAGTCTCCAGTTCATTTCGTGAATTTAAAGCAATAGAAAGGCGAAAATTGTCATTCAGAATAGAAGAATTTCTTATAATATTTTTTTTGTTATATTATTATTATTTAAACAAAAAAATGCAAATAATGTCCAAATTTATCTGTGGACCACCAAAATTTTGTCGCGGACCACCAGTGGTCCACGGCCACCAATTGGCGACCGCTGCTTTAGAAGGTCTTTTCTCCCCAACCTGCGGTTTTGAGCAAATTTTATATTTTTTCAAGCGAACGTTTTTCAGGAGAAACATTACAAAAAAAAAATTCAAACTGTTTTAGAAACTAGAATAGTTGGCGATAATGCTAAAAGTATTTTCGTGATGCTATAAAAGTTTTATTTCTTAAGAGCCTAGATAGAGCGTTTATTTCAAAATTTTTCCGAATGTAGGCGCTGCGATCGTTGTTGATTGAAAAACGGTTTTTTAACGTTTTTTCTCCCGGTTTGAAGTCACACAATAATTAATAGAAAAATAATTTCTCGTCCTAATCTTATAAAAAGGAAACACCGTGAAGCCAATAGATTAATGCACGTGCTAATTATTATGTGATTGTTCTAAGTCATTTTTAATGGGAGTTCTTCAAATGTTTGTGGGACGGTTTTTTGGCCCTACGGGACTTAACATGGAGTTAAAAAACGTACTATTTTAAACGTTATTAAAAAATAGAAGGGCCTTTTCAAAATTTATAAAAAGAAAACATCGTGAAGCCAATACATGAATGTATGTGCTAATTATTTTGTTATTGTTCTAAATCGTTTTTAACGAGAGTTTTTCAAATGTTTGTGGGACGGTTTTGGGGCCAATGGGATTTAACATGGGGTTAAAAAAAACGAACGACTTTGAACCTTGTTTAAAAATAGAAGGACCGTTTCAAAAATTATATAAATCGAGCAATTAAGGAACAATACGTTTTATTGCATGTTGCACTTTACTGTATTTTAATTGAGCGATTGTGAAGCGATTTCTTGCAATTTTAGTAACACCATACAATAACACTCATTTGTCTCGTTGTCATCTTACTCAAAACAACAATTAGATGGACATGGATCTAGGCTCTTAAGATATTGTCATAAAGAAAATTTTAGCATAATCTTTTACCATTCTAGTTTTGAAAACAATTTGATTTTTTTTTCTTTTCATATTGTTGTTACTAAAAAAAACGTTCTTTTGTCGTTTTTGAGTCCATATTTTACCAAAAAAAAACGTCTATGCGGTAGCGCCGTCCGATAGGAGAAAAGAAAAATAAATAACTATAAATTAAGCCACCTTAAGTCAGTTTGATTATATTATTTTGAAAACTCAAAATATGATATTAACATAAATTTATTAAAAAAGAAAAAAAAAACAATCAAATTTCTGAATACATTTTTCTAGGGAATGGGATATTCGAATCCCGCAAATCTTGAAAAATATTCGAGATTCGAAAATTCGAATCTTTAATTGCGCTTTTTTCGTCTTTCGAATCTTCCTAACAATAAAAAAAAAGGTTAAAACTTTGGTAAAAATTAGTCTGAACTCCATTGACGTCTAATAGAAGCGTTCACTAACAAAAAAACCGGCGACTGTCGCAATTTCGGTGTTGTGCCCGAATCACCAATACCTGATTGATACACTTGTTTTTTTTATTACAAATAATTTAATATTTAATATTATTTATTTTATTTGTATCTTCTTAATGAATAATATAGGATTCTTATATGAAGGATTCGAGATTCGGAAGATTCGAGAACTTTTTAGTCTTCGGATTCGAGAAAATTTAGGATTCGACCCACATCTACATTTTTCTAATAAAAAATATATTTTGTTTTTGTTTTTATTATTTAAATATAGGTGACTCTGATAGACATGTAACTTCTGCTGATTTAAAAGAATTGAAATACTTGGAATATGTAATCAAGGCGAGTATTTTTTATAGCAATATATTAAGGTGGCTGAATAGATAAGTATTTCGGTTTTGTCCCTCCTCCCTCTCAGATAGCGCCACTTCATTGACTTTTCTGTAGTTCTAAGGTCTTTTCCCAAAACCACCTATTTTGAGAAAAATCTATTTTTCAAGCAAACGGTTTTCAGGAGAAACATTATGGAGAAAAAAAAATTCTAAGTGTTTCAGGAACTAGAATAGTTGCTGATTCTGCTAAAAGTGTTTTCGAGATGATATCTTTCAAAATAAACTTTCTATGACAGTTTGAAAAAGGCGAAAATAGTTTTTTTTTTATGAAATTATTTTGTAGTGTTGTTTCGAAAAAAAAATACTTTTGACATTTTTGCGTCCAAAATATTCCGAAACATCTATCTGGCGCCATTTTGGGGGTGAAGAAAAACAAAATAAATATCTATAAGCCATCCTTACTTAAACACCTTAAGGGTAGTACACACCGGGATGCTTTGTTGCGATACATTGTTGCGGGGCTGAATCGCGGTTGAATTTCGTCTTTTGCGATTCTGTCCCGCAACAATGTTGAAATGTTTCGGGGCTGAATCGCGTCAGCTCAGATTCATGTTTTTTGAGTCATATCGAAATGGGAAACATTTCAACATTCTTGCGGGACATTTCATGGTGTGGGCGTCTTTTGGAACATGAACAAAGACTCAAAGGGCTCAGTTTCCTTTTAATTATTAAAGAAGTCTTTAATAATTAAAAGCAAACTGAGCCCTTTGAGTCTTTCTCAGTGGTCCACGTCGTTTTTTTAAGTCTAGTACTAGACTTAAAAAAAGATGTGGACCACTGAAAATATTGTTAAACTAATTGAGGACCTTTTGTATAAATTGTGTTTGTGGGAAGTTATGGTCTTCTGACTACAAAGGCAAATAAAAGAAATGAAATTTAGAAATCCTGCCCCATCTTCCTATTTCAGGGTGTCCAAAAGGTTTAAACCGAATGTGCTCTCAGCTGAGAAGAGCTTGTGTGCCCACCACCGTTTCTGCTTTATTTGCCCCTCTTTATGAATCACCGTGTAGGCCCATATTGCAAGGGCCGCTTCCGCTGGTAATATTTACATGGTGAAAGCCAGAAGGATGAAGAGAAACTGAGTGTAGGTGTGGACACGGAACAATGTTGCGGGTCTGAATCGCATCAGTTGCGATTCTGCCCCACAACATTGAATCGGAGCAGCCCCGCAACAATGTATCGCAACAAAGCTTCCGGTGTGTACTAGGCTTTAAACACTCAAAACAGACTTGTTTTTTTGTTTAAAGAGCCCATTACCTCCAGAAATTTCTTTTCAAAATATTGTCAAGATTTACCCAACGATTGTCAAAACAATTTTTAAAATTTAAAATAAGTCATTAATATAATTCATAAAAAAAAACTAAAAATCAATTAATTTCATATAAATGGACGTTATCAGATAGATGTGCCACCAAACAACATACATTGGCAACAAAACCCCCAAAGTATACTCCTCTACTCGAATTTTGATGTTGTCACCTCACATTACTTTTAATTCCCTATTCAAATACATATTTCCTATTCATTTCAAAGTACTATGGATTTAATATTGGAATTATATCCCACCTGCGCCACGTGGCTCTCGAGTTGATGTGAAAGTTGTATTGAGTTGAATATGAATAGGGAATACATGTATTTGATTAAGGAATTATGGAAATGTGAGGTGACAACATTTGAAACTAACTTGAGGGGTAGACTTTCCTGTCTTGAAATTTAAAATGGCGTTTTTTCGTGAAAAGTCACTTCATTTTTAAGTTTTTTTATGATTTTATTGGCTTATTTTTTATTTTAAAAATTATTTTGGTAATCGTTGGATAAGTCTTGACAATATTTCAACAAGAAATTTCTGGGGGTAATGGTCTGTTTAAATTAATTGTTTGTCTTTATTATTTTTAATTGAATTTTTTATAATCACATTGTTTTTTATTGATATAATTATTGTATTGGTTATTAATTTAAGGAATCAATGCGAATTTATCCTCCTGTTCCTTTCTTTGACCGCGTAATCACGAAAAGTATCACCTGTGGTAAGAAAAAAAATATGTTGGAACAAAAATTGACAAGATTTTTTGGTAGCAATACATTTTAAGAAATCACGCATATGAGTGTGTGGGATAGAGAGGGGCGTAGCTTGGAGGGGGCCGCAGACCCCGCAACTGCGGGGAAGGGCGCAGGAGGGTTTGGGGCGCAATGTTAAGAGATACCTCTGTTTGAGTCTTTATAAGGCTATGCTAGATGCTGGTTTCACCTTTGAAAGTGAAACTAGGTTTTGTAACTGAAAAACGCAATTTTTCATTTACTTCTGAATTTCTATTTTTTAAAAAAAAATTTTGGGGGCGCAATGAAGATTTTTTTTTATCATGAGCGCCAAAAACCTAGCTACGCCACTGAGAATAGAATCATTGAGGTGCGAGGAATGTGTAAAAAAAAAAGCACTTACCACATGTGCAGGAGATACCAAACAACCATGAATTAGCCTATTTTTTTCATGTGTGGGGCACGCGACCCACAAGCTGCCTCAAAAGCCATCTAAACAAGGGGCATGATTATTTAAGTAACACTTTCCGACTCGTTGTACGTGCAAAGATACACGCGTTTGAGTTTCTTAATTTCAAAAATGTATTTTTTTTTTCTGCATAACAAATATGCAATCCTGTATCAAAAATAACCACAAGTAGGGGTAATATTTGGACAATACGTTTATCGTGAAAATGCTAGTTTTGAATTATTTTGTTTGGAGTTTCTATTAAAATATTTTAACAGAAATTAAATGAATAGTGAAATATTAGTATAAAATTAGGCTTGTTCGGGGGGGGGGGGGGGTAGGCGTCTGGGGAGCACAGCTTTTTTCAGGTCTATTTATAAAAAAGTGTTATATAGTTATGAGCATAAAGGACACTAATATTTTTTTGGAGTGGTGCGGAATTTTGTTATCCCTCTGTACAGTTGTGCAGATGGTTGACCCAGTTCCGCTCATCTGATTTTTCCTCCTAAAGCCACAAGGATTCGAATATCCTTGTTTGGTTCTCACCTCGCTGGGGCCTGGGGCCTTTCTTCTTGGTCTCACCCCTTAACATAAAGAGATCTTCCTGATAAACTGCAACACTAAGTTAAAACGTTCCATTTCTCTTTCTCCCCCGGGAAAGTGGTTTGTTACAATATGTAATAAATTACAAATTGTAATAAATAATTGTTCAAATAAATATTGCATTTTTTTTTCAATTGACTGAAGGAGGAGGCTTCTCTATAAATTAATATGCAAATAATTAACAAACTGCCCAGAAAAAAAAAGCATCAAAGTTATCTTTAGTCATTAAGTGCATAATTAAGGTGTTATTGGCATTAATGCAACACACAATTGTTATGCAGAAAAAATATATTAATTTTTACGAAATTCAAACGCGTGTATCTTTGCACGTGCTAGTTACATATTCATAAACCTTATGTAGAGAGCTTTCGAAGCAATTTGTGAGGTGACGGCACCACACATGTTAAAATAAGCTAAAAAAATTAGACCATGTAAATTTTAACTTTTGCACGCGTTTTTCAGTATGTCCTACACGTGGTAAATTTTTTTCACTTATTTTTTTTTTTTACAATATCTTTACGCCTCAGTACGTTCATCCCACTCACTCATACGTGTGATTTTTTAATACTGAAATGCTACCGTTTTTTTAAATAAATGTTAGAATGTTTTTTTTTTTAATAATCATAATTCTCATTGTTTTAAGATGGTTACGAAATTCCAGTTGGGACTACTGCTGTAGTTGTCCCATATTATGTTCATCGTGATCCTAAATATTATCCGGATCCCGAAAAATTTGATCCAGACAGATTTCTACCAGAAAATAGCAAAAGACATCCTTATGCATACATTCCATTTTCAGCTGGTGCCAGAAATTGCATTGGTAATATTTTCATTTATTTTCATTATATATCAGGTGAGAAATGCTTTTAATAGCAGCCTAATACCTTGTACACACACATGAGTTAAATGAATTCAAATTAAATGTGTTTAGGTGAATTATACGGAATCCAGTTAAGGACATTTGAATCAAATTAAAAATTGACTTTATTATTAATATTTTAAATTGAAATAATCAATATTTTGTCAATAGTTTATATGTTATATTTACGTATTAATGCAATATTTTCAGATTATTAATTGAATAAATTGAATTCGACATATTGTTTGTTTTTCCTTCACAGGGCTCTGTAGAACATATTTATTATTTAAATGCATTTAAATTATCAAGTGTGTATTAGGTATAAGACTGAAAATATAGTGAAGAGGCGAGTCAAAAGCAAAACTGTGATGCAACCTGCGAGCTAACATAAAAGATGTATATTTCACTTGATCAAGTACATAGTGACGCTTCATGCAGCGCGCTTCATGCATCGTCATAAAATTAATGAAACTCACAGCTTTCATCACAGCTTGGCTCTTGACTCGCCTCTGCACTGTAGTTTCAGCCTTATACCTAGTACACACCTGATAATTTAAATGCATTTAAATAATGTAATAAACGTGTTCTACAGAGCCCCCTGTGAAGGACAAACAAACAATATGTCGAATTCAATTTATTCAGTTAATAATCTGAAAATAATTGAGTTAATACTTAAATATAATATGACGGACCTTTTCCCACTAGTAGAATCTGCTCTTTAAAAGGGATACAAGAGAGTTTTCACTTGTAATAATAGTGAGTGGCTAGGTCACTAATTCTACTGGCCCGGGAGGACTAGGACCAATATAATATCTATTTTGTCTCCTCACTAGTCTCTGGCTAAAGACTTTCACAGTCTTGAGGATCTTTAGTCGCTGTATCTCTCGGACTTGCGTCCGTAAATCTGCCCTGAAAAATAGTGTGAAATATGCTCACTCTCTTGTGTTGCAGGTTTGCACCTGATTGGAGCCTTGAAGTATCCAAAAGGGTGAAGAGCTGCAATATGATGATGAAAAGGCGCGTTTTGAAATAATCCAACGAACAAAGAATAACACAACACCACTGGTTTAGTTTAAATGCAAAATTGGAAGTTTTATTCCAGTATAATAGATAAAAAATAAAAGCGAACTGGTTGAACACAACACATATAAAAATCGTAACTTTGAAAAAATAAAATCTATGAACCTTACCAAAATTGGGCATGGTTTCGGTCTTTTTACAGTCTCTCTCGAATAGAAAAATACAACTCTTTTTATACCCTGAGAACCCAGAAGTCGTATTCTCAGGGCACAAACATTCTATTGGTTATTTTAGCTTTTTGGTCCAAATGGACCAAACAAATGGACCAACATATCGGTCCATTTGGCCGAAATTCCTGACTCATCCTTTGTTATCACACATAGGTGATAACAGAGAAAACGAAAACAAAACAATTAAAAAGTAATAAATCCACTCACGTGGAAGTAAAAACGAGGGGAAATAAAAAGGTCAAGATCAATTATAGCATCTGGGTCACTTGGTACCAAAACTACCGAGTGGCCCAGAAGCTAAACAGAATACAGGGTGACGTTAATACAAAACGTTTGAAAAATCACACGGATTTAAGGATTTTTAAAATTCGAAAAAATAGTTCAAAAACAGATTATTATTATTATTATTGAATTACATTTTTTTTTCTCTCTTTTTTTCACAGGACAGAAATTTGCTTTCATGGAAATGAAAATTATTTTGTGTCACGTGATGCGTAATTTTAAAATTAAATCCATGCAAAAAAGGGAGGAAGTTATGTTCCTTAGCGAACTTGTTCTTCGGCCGGGTAATGGGACAATTATTACGTTAGAAAATCGAAAAATTAACTAACTGGCTACTTTGATTGAATGTTTTATAATTACTAAAGAACATATTAATTTTCATTTTTTTATTGTTATCTAATTTCATAATAGTTTTAATATTTTAATTTTTCATAATACAGAGTGTGTCGCAAACAAATGTAATGTTTGCACACTTTGGTTGTCACATGTTTATTTTCTTAAGAGCCTAGATCCATGTCCATCTTGTTGTTTTGAGCAGATGACAACGAGACAAATGAGTCTTATTGTATGGTGTTACTAAAACTGCAAGAAATCGCTTCACAATCGTTCAATTAAAATACAGTAAAGTGCAAAATGCAAAAAAAAAAAGTATTGTTCTTAACGTGCTCGATTTATATAATTTTTGAAAAGCTCTTTCAATTTTTAAACAAGGTTCAAAGTCGTTCGTTTTTTTGGTTGGGGGTCACTACAGCTACCAAGGCTCACAAGCGCTACTAGGGGGAGAACAGCTACTTGGGTCACTACAGCTACCAAAAAAATTAATAGACCTTTTGTTCATCAAAAGGGTCACTACAGCTACCAAAAAATAGGGGGACAAAATATAGACCTTTTTTTTATCACTTTCTCCTCACTACAGCTAAAAAAATAACCCTTTCTCCCTAAAATAACCGAACCTTACCTAATAAAACCTTACCGAACCTTACCTAACCGAACCTTAACGATCCTAACCAAAAAGTACCGATACTAACCGAACCTAACCGATCCTAACCAAACCTAACCGATCCTAACCTAAACCTAACCCAACCTAACCGATCCTAACCTAAACCTAACCGAACCTTACCGATCCTAACCGAACCTAATCGAATATAATGAAACCTAACTGAACCGAATGTAATCTAAACTAAACGTATTGATAAATAAAAAGGCATATATTTTTTGGTAGCTGTAGTGACCCTCGGTAGCTGTAGTGACCCTTTTGATGAAAAAAAGGTCTATATTTTCTTTTTGGTAGCTGTAGTGACCCTGGTAGCTGTAGTGACCCAGTTAGCTGTAGTGAGCCAGTCCCGTTAAATCCCATTGGCCCCAAAACCGTCCTAAATAAATTTGAAAAAATGTTTAAAAAGGATTTAAAATAATAAGAAACTAATTAGCACATACATTCATGTATTGGCTTCACGATGTTTCCTTTTTATAAATTTTGAAAAGGTCTTTCTATTTTTTTAATAACGTTTAAAATAGTACGTTTTTTAACTCCATGTTAAGTCCCGTAGGCCCAAAAAACCGTCCCACAAACATTTGAAGAACTCCCATTAAAAACGACTTAGAACAATCACATAATAATTAGCACGTGCATTAATCTATTGGCTTCACGATGTTTCCTTTTTATAAGATTAGCACGCGAAATTATTTTTCTATTAATTATTGTGTGACTTCAAACCGGGAGAAAAAACGTTAAAAAACCGTTTTTCAATCACCAAGGCGCTGCGCCTACATTCGGAAAAATTTCGAAATGAACGCTATATCTAGGCTCTTAACCCGAATTTTAAAATTGTATAATTAACGAATATAAGGTTCCAACGTCCCTGTATAGTAACATCTTATGCAAATGAATATAATAAATGTGGATTGATAAGAACTTAATTAGTTCAAACACTAACATTAACCAAGTTTATTTTACAAATTTGTTTATATTAACATTGTAACTGTGTAGCAAATGAAATTATTAAAAATGTTAGAGATACTTTATTTGTCATTTACGTTTTACACTTTTTATAAAAAAAACATATTCACCACTGACCACCACCACCAAAAGTAGAAAAGCATAAAAAACGATTACATGAATTGGAAAATACACTCTCTGAATTTTTTGCAAGAAAGTTGTCAACTTTATATACATATATGTATTGTGCAGTTGCGACCTAATTACGATCATTAAGTCACAGGTGCAGCTCTTAATTTAATCAGAATTCTAGTGACTATAAGTCACAGATCTTCGTTTGAAAAGGAACAATTCAACCGTAGCATGAAACACTAAATATCATTGTCACCATTGAATTGATACATCCTGGAATTTAAAGCTTCTAGGACGCCAATCCTAACAAAAAAGAAATTTAATTACAGTTATATAATGTTATGTAATCAGTATCAAAATTGACTATTATTTTTTTTTAAAGTATATTATTTAGTTCTTGACTATCTATATTTTAATTAATAAATAGTTTTTTTTAAATAGTCATGTTGGATTCTTGATTTAATTTTAAGAATAATGAAAAAAGTCTCGTACTTAAACAATTTATTATTAAATTAATTTTAAAATTATATACTTAAAGTTCTAGACTGTTTTTACATTAATTAATAGTTGGTTCTTCTAAAGCAAAGCCTTTCCCTATTCGGACAGTTGCTGACTGATGATAACATTGCTCTGCTCAATGGCTTATTAACTAGAAATTCCCGTAAGGGTAGACAAGGACATTCAAAGGCCATCAAAGAATTAACTGCTAGAACTGATGCATATTTCTGGTCTTTTTTCCCAAATGTTATTCGACTATGGAATTCTCTTCCAGTAGATAGCCCTTTGTTAGGACAATTTCAATTTAACAATGATGTTCTATTCTGTTTAAATGACAGTAGTTTCTGAATGGGAGCAATCCCACTGCCATATGGCTTTCGAGCTGATTGCAGGTGTACTAGGTTGAATTGAATTGAATTGAATTTAAAGTTTCTTAAAATTTTTTTCAAGAATTACCAAAACCATCTCTTATTTAAAACAATTTATTAATTTTAAAATTATCATCCCTCAGAACCAAAAAAAGATTTATACATATTTTTGCAGAGAAATAGAATTAATTGCGTTAGATTAAGGTTAATTTAAAGGTTAATTTAAAAACTTGGCAAAAGCCAAAAAAAAACATTTTTATTTATTTATTTTTTTTAAAAGACGACTTAAAACAAGTTCTTGTTTTAAAGGACTCTTGAATTAAAAAAAAAACTTGTTTTCAAGTCATCTTTTTTTAAAAAAAAACATTGTTTTAATAATTACTTACATTCGGTAATTAGCATAAACTATCTGTCCACTTGTCCACATGTTAAAATAAATGACAAAAATAACACTGTTTATGGTTTGTATACGCAATTTTTTAAGTTGTGATTGGTGAAAAAATGATTTAAATTAAATTTGCATATTGGATTGAAAGGTCCTCAGTATCAGGCCTTTTGTGGACAGCATTCGAATTTTTTTTAATGAAATACATTTCTTTAAGAGAACTAATTATTAATTGATATATTTTTATCCCATTTATTTGAAATCAAATAATCTGACCTACAATTTAGTAAAAACCTATTTTCTAATATTTCTATTTCTAATTTTTTAAAAAAAAAAATTGAAAATAAAGAGAAAACGTTTTTTTCAGATTACAAGAGGTTAAAGTGCAGAGAAAATAGAGTATTTAATTTTTTTTTATTAAAAGTTGTCAACATTTTAATTTTAAATATAGGCCTTCAGAGTGTCTCAAGAAGGTGTGTACCCAATTTGGCTGTTAATAATGCTGCCATTCACACTAGGCTGATTTATCAGCCAGCTGGTTACTGCTGGCTGTCAGAGCTATAGCAAAGCAGTGGCTGCTATGGGTTCACACGTATCCAATCATGGCGACATGACGAGAGGCGATTGACAATTGTTGAGGATGGGGATGGGGTGGAGTTTCAAACTACTGTACATGCTAGTGCTACTACTAGCCATAAGTCTCATTCACACTAGGCTGGTTGTAGCCCTCTAGCAACATCCAGCAGGATAGTGATTTTAACAGCAGCTGGTGAAGTTGAACATGTCCAACTTTAGCAGCTACCTGCTGGTCATGTGACTCCCTTCCTGCTGCTACCAGTGTGCTACCACCAGCTAGTGTGAACCCGTTGTCGTTAGTAGTGGCACTAGTGGGTAGTTGAAACTCCACTGCTTGTGTTGGTTGTTGTTAGATTTTGTGTTTTTCAAGACGGTGATTGGATGGCTTGTGCTGATAATACCAGTGGTTACTAGACAAGTGTGAACCCAAAGCAGCCGCTGCTTGTTGTTGCTGCTAATAGCCAGCAGCTGGTAAACCAGCCTAGTGTTAATGCGCTTATAGTGGGTTCGCACTGAGCTGGTGGCAAACTGGTAGCAGCGGGATGGGAGTCACGCAACCGGCTTACATATCGAATCTGAACGAATCGAATCGAATCTGACAGAAACATATTGCTTTAAATCATATTGGTTTACAGATCCCAAACCGTCCCCCCCAATAATAAATTTCAAGCTTACCCATTCATTTTAGTCACTGTATGCCTGTGATTGTTATGTTGTCACATAGCACATACATAAAGTGGTTAAAACCCCAACATTATTTTGGACACACCTTTTAAGTTACAATTACAATAAGTACTCTGCAAGCAGCCAAACAGGCCTATGGCAGAGGGACATAAAAGTCTACATGCAGCATTAAGCATTGTCAAGCACATATACATGCACATATATAAAAAACAAAATGAATATACAAATGTCAATCCCACAAAACAAAATTATCCCTAATCACCACTGCCTCAGGAAGGGAGTTCCATTGTCTTATAACTCTAGGAAAAAGACCAATAATATGAATCTGTCCTAGCAAAAATCTCCCTAATTTTCTTAGTGGTCAGCCCTGCCCATGTGCAGTGCTTTATGAATATCACTGGACTACAGTTTAGGACAATCACCTCGTGTAATTTTTCCAAACAATTTCAAACTTAACTCAGCCCTGCGATGTGCCAAACTATGCCATTGTAGCACTGACAGCATCTCAGTGACACTATTTGTAAATTTGTGCCTGTCACAAACAAACCTAGCAGCCTTATGCTGAACCATTTCAACTGAATGAGTGTGTGTGACAGAGTGAGGATTCCATACACTGAAGCAATACTCAAGATGAGGCCGAACCAATGCCTGATAGGCAAAAGATTTAACTTGTGCTGGGCAGGTGCCCAATGTCCTTTGACTAAAACGAAGCATTTGTATAGCTTTCCCAGTAACACCATCAATGTGTTTTTTCCAAGAAAGGTCATCTGTCATTGTAACCCCCAAGTACTTATAACACTTGACACTCCGAAGAATAGTGTCATTCATACTATAATTGAACACAATTGGATTTCTACCCTGAGTTAGCCTCATAACACTACACTTCATGCATTCAACTGAATGCAGGTCTAGAGCTAATGTTTCACAGTCTTGGATATAATCAACCTTTTTGTAAATTAGAGTATCATCAGCAAATAGTCTACAGTTGCTGCCAACTGGGCTGCTGAGGTCATTAATAAATATCAGAAACAAAAGAGGACCCAGCACACTACCCTGGGGTACACCAGATTTAACAGCCAACCACTCTGAGTGAGACCCATTTACAACTACCCTTTGTTTCCTATCACTTAAAAAAGAAGGTACCCATTTGGTTATCTGCCCCCAACCCATATGCTGAAACTTTTGCCAGAAGTTTTGAATGTGAAACAGTGTCAAATGCCTTACAAAAGTCAAGAAACACCATGTCAACCTGTTTACCATTGTCTAAACTTTTCTGGAGGTCATCCACTACCAGGATAAGTTGAGTCTCACAAGAGTGCCCTCTCAGGAAACCATATTGGTTATCAGAAATGAGATTGTGAGATTTGAGAAACTTAATGCAGCCAGAGTATATGATATGCTCAAGAATTTTATAAACCACTGAAGTTATGTATACAGGCCTACAGTTTGCAGCTTCAGACTTATTACGTGAATTAAATATTGGGGTAACATTTGCTAATTTCCACATACTTGGAACAACCCTTTGATACAGAGATTGCTGATAAATTAGCTGAAGAAATGGTCCCACTTCCCTAGCTAATTTTATAATAACTACTGCGAGTTCAATCTGGCCCCCCCACTTTTATTTTTATTAAGGGTCAATAGTTGCTTGATAATGCCTTTGGTATTAACAATAATACCCCCAAAGAATGCATTGTTCTAGACTCAAAAGCATTAGGTGTAGTATTTTCATCTTCTGTAAAACACTCCTGTATTGTTCATTCAACAAAGAAGCTTTCAACTCTGGGTGAGATATTAGTTCTCCATTTGCCCTAACAAGAGCTGGAATCGAGTACTCACCAGCCCGAGAATGATTGATATACCTTCAAAACAGCTTTGGATCTTCTTGCAGCCATTTACTGAGTTTATTAGTTTTAAAATCTTTATGGGCCAATGCCAGTTATTTTTTAGCATTTGCATGAGCAATATGCAAACCATTTGCATTCAATAAACATCTATTAACCTCTGTATCTATTTCTCCATAATCACTGCTTATGAAGAGCCCTTTTAACACATGGTGCATACCATGCTGGTGTTGAGGCATCCCGGACTCTCTTTAATGGAACAAACTTTGAGACCCCTCCCATCAGTAATGAGTGAAAAATTGCCCAATTTTCATGAACATCGTGCTGATTAAAATTATTTTTAATGTTCTCAAGATTTTGCTGCATATGCAACTTAAGTATAATATTTGAAGAGACCATTACCCCCAGGAATTTTTTTGTTGAAATATTGTCAAGACTTATCCAACCATTACCAAAATTGATTTTTAAAATTAAAAATAAGTCAATAAAATCATAAAAAAACTTAAAAATGAAGTGACTTTTCATAAGTCACGAAAAAACGCCATTTTAAATTTCAAGAAAGGAAAGTCTACCCCTCAATTTAGTGGCAAATGTTGTCACTTCACATTTCCATAATTATTTAATCAAATACATGTATTCCCTATTCCTATTCAACTCAATACAACTTTCACATTAACTCAAGAGCCACGTCCATAGTACTTTGAAATGAATAGGAAATACATGTATTTGAATAGGAAATACGTGTATTTGAATAGGGAGTTAAAAGTAATGTGAGGTGACATCAGCATCTGAGTAGATATTTATACTTTTGATTTTTTTTTTATTACCAATGTGTGTTGTTTGGTGGCACTTCTATCTGATAAAGTCCATTTATATGAAGTTAATTGATTTTTAATGTTTTTAATTATATTAATGAGTCAATGACTTATTTTTAATTTTAAAAATCGTTTTGGTATTTTGATAATGTGAAAAATCTGTCATTTTGAAAAGAAGAAAAAAATTACTCCCCCTAATGGGGACGTCTTGAGATTTATGGGATGGACTTTAGCTTCTTTTGTGATTTATTAAAAAGATTGATTTTCTACATTGGCTAGCTGAAACATGATATTGTCAAAATAAAATTCTTCTCATGTTTTTGCCAATTGCACAATGAAGATAATTATTAACTTTTAATGAAACCAATGTAATTCAGTCACTTAATTTTGATTAAAGTTTATATTATCTTTTCTTTTAGCCAAAAATCAATTGCACAAAACCATAAGTCATCCAAAAATATTAACTCGGTGTAATTTTCAACATAGTTTATTAAGACACAAACAAAAATGAATTTAAAGTTTTGGTCTATTGTTTTTTCAGTTGCTTTAATTTTTGGTTTATTCTTGTGAGCTTTTGACATCAACCAATATTTTATTACCAACCTTTAGATGACATTTTCTACTTTTCGTTTCTTCTCTGAGCAGTATGACACCTGCACAGAGAAGATCCGAGCTGTAGAGAGAGCTGGATGGAGATAGATTGTAGTCACTCTTCTGCATGGGGGTGAAATCGATGCAGGAGAGTGGCGGCCATCTCTCTCTCTTCCGGTTGATGCTGATATACATCTTCTCCATCGGTATTCCGACCAGAGAAGATGTTGTAGCTGCTGAGAATCGTATAGCTCCTGCCCTATGAAACCTCCGGCCTCTGAAGAGAAGTTATTAGCATAAAGACATAGAGACAACGCTACTTCTTATTACAACACTTTTATTCATTCCTTGTAAGAAGTACAGATACAAGGGTGAATAGTAAAATACTAACTGGAAATCCTCAGGCCCATGATTTGGAATGTATCGCAAAAACAGGCAAAGGAAAGAACTGAGGAACAAAGAGGAACATGGTCCTTTTATACCTTGGACCTGTGTACACCTGCGAGGTGTAACCAGGTCCAAGTGACCATGGTCCTTTATGTATCAATCCGCCACTTGGGCATGAGTCAGAAAGGTGAGTCAGAGAGGAGGGAGGGACGGTTGAGAGTTGTTTACCCCCCAGGCTATGGTTTTGGCGGGATCACGATTTACAGGGTGTTACATACCCTCCAACTTTGCTTGGAGTACGTCCTCGTACTCCAGCCAAGGGTGGAAGGTTTTCAAGTTACGCAGCGGGGAGACATGGGTGGCTGAGGACTTACCGTGTACAGAGGTGGTTATGGAAGGGCACTGGCACCGAAGTGTCAGCGTCCTTAAAAATTGGAAAAGGCTGAAAACATAAAACAAAGATAATTAATGCTCGCTGAGTGGCGAGCCGCTATTGAAATCTAAAAAGAAAAGAACAGTTGCAACGTATTTTATTTTTTTATAAATTTTTCGATAATGCCACCCGGATGGGTGGCAACCACATGAGTACATGTGGCGCGCAGCTATCCCTGCTGCGGAGGGTGGGGAGGATCCTGGGTCCATGAACCGTACGGGGGGGTAATCCCGCCGGACCTGGCCTCATCGGTAGCTGGATGCGGCAGACAGCCATTGTCCCTGGTCGTCAGGTAGATCCCGGTGGAAGATATTGAAGATGTCCCGGTCCCCGATAATCTTGCGGGAGGACCGCTTGTTGTACAGTGTAGCCCAAGCGGCGTCCCATAAGACGGCGATTCGGTAACGAGGATCCGGTTCCGGAATGTAGTGACGGCTGGTACGGAACGTCTGTCCAGCTGGCAGTCTAAAGACGGAGTTGACGAAAGCTCCCAAAAGGGCTTCCGTGGCTTCATCGATGGCATCTCCGGCGAAACTGGTGGTTTCAACAATCCGTCTTCTTGGGAAGACGATGGTGATGAGGACACTTGTTAGGCGGGAGAGTCCCACGACATATCGCTCCCGGGGAGGGAGGTCCAGACGGGGAAACCCTTCCTCCAAAGAGAAGTGTCCTACGTAAAGGGTGTTGGCCGAGCGCACTTCGCGCTGCCAAGTGACCCACCGATTGTTGAGCAATCTCTCGCCGGAGGTGGCTGCACGGAACGGATGATCCAGCGGTAACCGCCCCAGAGTAGCCCCGGCATGGGGTACAGTGGGCGGTGCGGCTGGTCGGGCTGGTGTTGGAGCCGCAGGTTCCAAAGAAACTGATGCGCCCGTGATAGGCCCGGCATGGCGCAAGGCGGACCGGGCCATATCGCGGGCCCGCTGACGTAGTCGCTTCGATGCCGACTTCCTGCTCAGCGCCTCCAGTGGCTTGGCACTTCCTGGTGCACGGCCCAGTGCTTCCATGGGGTCACCTCCCTGTCGCATGACGTCTTGCAGAAGGTTTGTGATGGCCTTCTGTTTTTTCAAGAACGCGGCACGCTCTGCGGAAGGTGGCGGCATCAAAGGTGTAGGCGTAGGTTGTCCAGAAGGGCGGCCCAGAGGTGGCGGAGGAGGAGAGCGACGCGGGACCCAAGTAGGAGGGCCCCGAGTTTCATAGCGATGGTCGCGGTCCAGTTGGACTCGGTGATCCTGTAGGTCTTGCCTGACCCTTGGGTCGAAGTTATTACGCGGCGGAGGGCCGCGTCCAGAGGAACCACGTTGTTCCTGCTGACTTCTTCCGTCGGGTCGGCGTCGGGGCGAAAGATGGGAACCACGTGGCGAAGAGCGACGTGGTTGTGGCCGTTGAAGAGAGTCTCGAGAAGAGTGGTGGCCCCTGTAGGACTGTTGAGGCTCCTTGGGGCGAGCCCCAGTGGGAACCTGAACACGAACAGGTTGGGGAACCACCACTATGGAAGGTAGCTTCGGAGTCGGAGTTGGTGTGGCGGCCTCGCTGCGTGGAGGCGTGGCACATCGGGAGGTTGGTGGTGACGATAATGGTGTATGAGGAGGAGGCGGCGGAGTGATTGACGGCACCGGTGAGCAGTGTTGGAAAGGCTCTGGTGGCGTTATGGGTGGAGAAGGAGATGTGGAGAGGCCAGTTGTCAGGGTTGCTGGCGAGTTTGAGGATGGAGGCGATGACGTGGCCGATGACGTAACTGGGGCGGCTTCTTGGAGTCGGGCCTCGATTCGCAGGAGCTCCTCCTTCGGGAGTTGCGCCGTACACGGTAAGCCCAGCTCGACAAGGCGGGCGCAAACCGCACGGAGGTACGCCAGATTGTCCTCCCCTTCCTTTTTATCTCTGGCTGCCTGGCGAAGGGCAGCCTCCCTCTGCATCTCCAAGTGGAGGTCTTCGAGGGGGGAGGGCACAGATCCACCTCCCCCACGCTTCCCTCTTGTTTCAGCTCCACCCGGAATGGGTTGACCAGGCGCGATGCTATCGCGGAACGCCTGGTTAACCCCCCATGCCATTGTATTAATATCGATGCGGTCTTCCCGCTCCTCCCAGTAGTGTTTTGATGTCGTGACGTCGAAGGGGACGATGCTGCTTGGAGCAGCAGGCTTCCCTTCGCGGCCGACATTGGCAGGTCGCTTGAAGCTTGCTTTTAGGCGCTTCTCCCCACGCCGGTGAAAATTCTCCGGTTCGGAGGAGGTGCGGCGCCTATCTATTGTGTTTGGCGACTCTCTTCTTGTTATTGGCGCACTGGCGGCGCCCGCCCTTTGTAGCTGGCAGGTAGATTGAGAGAGGGGTTCAGCGGTCCCCGCCGTTCCACTCTCCGTCTCATCTTCACTAGAAGAGGCAGACATCATTCTGCCTCCTCTCCATGAGCCTCTACCTGGCATATTTCTTAAGAGTTAGAAAGTTCTTACTTTTTCAAAAGTCCCGCTGCTGGTGGTTACTTCCAAATAATAACAGAAATCGGTCCCCGATCACTCTGTTATTATTTCAAGAGGTCCAAAGAGTTCTGAAGGCCTGATGCACTGCACGTGAGTTCAAAGGCTTGAAGGTGGTACTCAAGCTTTGGATTGACAACAAAACTGAAGAAGTTCGAAATTAGAATTTGGAACTTGGCACAGAAGTAGATTGAAGATTTGATGATTGAAGAAGATCGAGCATAAAGAGATGAACAAAAACGAGTGCTTCTTTGAAGAGAGCAAATCGAGTGGTAATTGACCAAGTTTGGTCACTTTCTTATTTAATTTTAAAAGTTAGAAGGGCCGGCCCCTTTTAGAATAAGACACCTTACTCTAATTGGTTTCTTCACGACTTTATTTATTGGGGGTGGGGGTTGTCCCACCGACATTAGATGTGAGAGGTGTTGATCTAATTCTTATCAGAGTCGGTCCTGTTTATTATTTTTAGATAAACAAAAGGACTAAGGAATCTCGAGGGAGAAGGGCCGTTATTTTATTTCACACCGAGGTGTGAAGTTGCCCATTAACTTTCTCCCCTTCTTTTCCTTAATGCCTTTTTTTTTGGAAAGAATAGGTCAGCAAGGTTACTAATGTACCTTGCTGTTTGTTATTATTTTTAGGGGGGAGTGGGGCAGGAGTTGGTGTCCCACAATTCGATCTTAATTGAGAGGGTGACAGGTTCTTCAATTTTATTTTTTAATTGAAGGTGTCCGCTCTCACAAAATCTTCAAAACTGATTTTCTTCCTTTTTTATTTGTTTATGGCCAGCAGTTTTTGTTGTTTGTTTTTTTCTTTGAAGTCCCAGTGCATTGGTCTGGCCCCCAGAGCAATTGTCTCTTTGAAGTTTCTATCCTTCTACTGTCAACAGCATGGTCAATGACGTTCGTCCATAATAAAGGGGAGCACGGTGTTTTTCTTTTGCTGACCCTTTTATGGCTCTTGATTTTTCTTCTGAACGTCCTTGACTAGCCTTCGGCGTTTTTCCCAGGTGTACCACGTGGTTGACAGTTGTTTGTGAAGGCCACGTGGTTCCGGTGTAGTTTATTGCATGTTTGAAATGGTTGCCAATATGTAAATATTGGCGGCCATGTTGAAAAGTTTAGAAGTGTTTCAAGAATTAAAGTTGTGTGAATTTTGTAGAGTTTTGGGAGTTATTTGAGAGTGTTTAGAGGGGTTGTTGATGCTGTGGGGTTGTTTATTCGTTGGGGGGTTCCTTTTATCCCCTCCCCCACCTCTTGACAACTGTCCTCAGTTGTTTCTTAACACAACAATTCTCAAATTCCTCCCGCTCTTCTATTGTTGATATTTGATGGTTGCTGGTGTTTATTTCCATGGTCATGAAATAAACACTGGTGAATTATTGTTTTATTTTCGTCGCGTTTGGTTTCTTGACAGCGTGGGTGGCCGTTGCTTTCGTCGTCACTTACGGGGTGGAGTTTCGAGGTTTTCCTTAGAGGTGCTGGCAGATTTGCCAGGGGCCTCTACGGAAGTTTCTCCCAGAGCCCATCCGATGTGTGCTTCAATGCATTTTTGTCGGAGTGTGGATTCGAAGAGATCGTCCTCCACGTATACTTTGTTTGTTGTCATGGACACAGCTAAGTGCAGAGCCCGGCCTAGATCTCGGCCTAAGATGGCTTCGTGCCGGCCGGTAATCACTAGTAAGTGCCCTCGCACAGCGTGGGGGCCTAGCTGGACCGTCGCGGCGAGTCGCCCCACCACGGTGATCCTTTGGCCTCCCACACCCTGAATGTTGGGTGGGATTAACACAGGCTCGATTTCGAACTTGTGTTCCTGCGCGAGTTCAATGGTGATAACGCTGCCCGTAGCTCCGGTGTCCGCGAGCATCCGTATACTCTTTCCGTTGATCGTGACGGCGATGCGCGGGTTCTTGTCGCTGGCATCATAGTCTCCGACTTCTTGAGGTGAACAGCTGCTTACCAGCTGCTCATACACCGTTGTCATTAGTCTTCGGCAGCAGGAGTGGCCCTTCGTCGGCGATTGGGTTCCGGGAGCCATGATGGCTATTGTTTTATTTTCACGGCACCCAATCTCCTTGACGGATTGTTTAAGGACGTCGAGCGTGTCCTGCCAAACGATTAGATCGTCCGGGGTCCATTTATGTGCAGGAGCCCGGTCGAGCACCTTGACTGGTATATCCTCAGAGTCGTCAGAACTGTCGTTGTCGGGTTTATCAGGAGTAGGCGCTCCGGCGGCTGAGTCTGCTGCTGGAAGAGGAATCCGGCGGATTTGTCCCGCCACTCTTATTAGAGCAAACTCAACGCCGTCTTCGGTGATGATATCCGTTTCAGGCACCTCTCCTTTGATGTCATAGTCGGTAACCGGCTCTCCAAACTGCTTGATTGCAACCTTCTTCTTTGGTTGCCGACACTCACGGACGAAATGCCCCAATTTGCCACAATTATAACACGTCGACTTACTCTTGTCGAACGTGCGAGTGGTCTCTGGTTGGGTGTCCGCTGCAGAGTGTCGGTTTGAATTGGTGGCAGCAGTCTGACTAGGCTTTTTATCATGCCTAGACCGGTGTGTTTTGTCTTTAGGGCTGGCGGCTGCCGCCGGCTCCTGGTCGGTCTTCGATGCTCCTTTACCCGACTGTGAATCAGCTGCGGGTTTTGGTTCCGTCGGCCATTTATCCAAGGACAGCAAGACCACCTCCATATTGAGGACGGCGTTTGCGAAGTCCTTGAACGACGTCGTAGATGCGTGGTGCGCGGCATTCTGTATGGTGGGATGTAGAGCGCGGCGCAACTGGCTTATACGCAGCTGATCGTCAAGTTGCGGGTAAACTCGGTCGCCGAGTATCATAAACTCCCAGATGAAAGCTTGTGTACTCTCACCTTCCTTCTGGAGCATCTCTGTATACTTTTTCTCCAAGATGGCCAGTTCGTTCGGCTTTCCGAACGTATCTACCATCTGTACTCTCAGTGCTGGCCAAGGAATGTCCTGAAGCTCATACCTCAGTTTACTCAGCCACGTACGGGCGGCCCCAGTGAAACACCCCGTGATGTATTCCTCCTTGTGGTGGTCTTTCCAACCGTACAGGTGTGCCACTTCCTCGAATTCTTCCAGGAAGGGACGAAAACCTGTCAATCCGTTGAATTTTTGGATTGAGTCGGCTGGGTGGCGACCGCTGTATTTCTTATTGAATTCTTCCACGGAGGGTTCTCTGGGGGTTGGTCGATAGATGCCATCCTGGACGTTTGACATTCCAGCCGGCATCAGACCTACCCCTTGAGGTGGAAAACGTGGCGCGTAAACTGAAGTGCCTTGTGTCGCTCCTTGGCTAGGCTGTTGTTCCGGGGGTGTCGAGCGGCGACCGCTACGTGCAACCCGGACAAGCGAGTGAGGAGAATCAGCACGTGTCGTGATCGGTATTTCCGCACGCTCATCTCTGTGACGCGGATCATCTGACTGCCCTTGTTGTTGCCAGTCAGGGTTACGCGGTAGATGACGTGTGTGCGGTGTGTAATGTCTTTCGTAACGATCGTGACGCTCTCTGTAGCCAACATAGGGGGCTGAAGAGGCGTCCGAGTCATCGTCGCGAAGTCGGTGTGTGCGTGTTGTCCGCCGTGGTGTAGTCGGTCGATTCGGCGTGAATCGGTCGTCTATGAACTGAGACATACGAGTCGAGAGTGCAGCCACTTGTTGTGACAGGTGGTCAAACTCGGCCCCAGTCGGCCGCGGCGGTGGTGTCACATCAGTAGTCACGGGTACTTCCAACAGATCTTCGTGCGAACCCTGGTGATCAGACAGGGACCCCGTATTGTCGTGTGAGGTAGCCATGATTAATGAAGTGGCTTGTGTAATGTGAATGTGCGGTGATGAACGAGTCCGGCGAAGTCCAAGTCGTTGTGTGCAGCTCCGAGGGTTCTCGAGTACACTCTGAGCTATACTTTTCGGTTCCAGTATGATGGGACTCGTTCAGTTTGTAGGTCGGTGTCGTCACTGTGCGTCGGTAACTTAGTGCTTGTCGGCAACCGACACTATCGTACTCTTATACACTGAGTAACGATAGATTACCTAAGCTTGTGACGTGTATAACGAAGTGGCCGTTCACTCCGTTAGTGTGGTGATGGTTGTATCGTGTTGATCGTGTTCTCAGTTGGGCGTGTGATGAGTTTTGGTTCCCAACTGGTGTAGCGTCGTGAGTTCTTTATTGAGCGTCAGATTTTGGAAGGATCTCTCTCGACACGTGGTATTTGGCGACCACGTGGAGGTTACGAGAATTCCAAAAACCTCAATAAAGAAACAGCAGATGTACAATACAACCTCGAGCGTGGTACACCACCCAATCAAGATTGTACTGCGGAAAGTGAATTAGAAATGGAAGTGTATTGCAGTTGCCTGAAGAAGAGGAAAGCAATACGAAGAGTAAAGCTAGAGCGCGGTGCCCGCACTTTTAGTTTTACTTAGAAACAAGAATGAAGAGTGTGTGTGTGAAGAACACACAAAGAACAAAAAGTTCAAGATGGCTGAACTTTTTAAATGCACAAACAAAGGAGAAGTTCAAGATGGCTGAACTCTCCAAAGAAGCAAGAAAAGAAAGCTGTTTTACTTTGAAAGTTTAAAACTTAGGTGCGGTGCCCGCACATCAAAAGTTTCAATTTAGTTTTATTAAAACAGTAAAACAGTGTAGAAATTGAAGTGTGTTCAACAAGATAAATACTTGGTGAACCAGAAGAAATGTTCAGACTGGAGAAATTTTGAGTCCTCACTGCTGGATGGCTCTGGATGAAAAGACAGAGTCAGTGCCCAGTGAGGGACTCTGTTGAGTAGAAGGAAGAGGTCCGTAGGTGGCGCTGAGGTGGCCACTTCCGGTTCAGTTTATTGCAATGTCCAAAAATTGATGATTGAAAAGTTCCTCCGGGGCACGTTTTTATGGTGGCCAGGAGAAAGACACAAAAAGAGAGAAAATTCAAAGAAAAAGAGAAGTTTTCTCTAACAAGAGGAACTCCGCCAGGGGGCGCGTGAGTGCAACCCTCTGGAAGAGAAGAGAAGAGAAGAGAACACAAAAAGATGAGAGAAGGTACAACAATGAGTCACATGGAGCGAAAAACCGCTCCGTTGGCGCTTTTTGAAGAGTGTCCGGTCGATCCAAGATGGCGGCCGGGCTTCAGTGTTGTCCAATGGAGAAAGTTCATGTGATGATGCATTGAGGTGATGATGATGAAGAAATTGAAGAACATGACTTGGGACATAGAGGGTCCCAAGGGAAACACAAGTGTAAAAACAAAGAACAAAGAAAAGGGGGGACAAGAAAGTCCCACGTGGCTAGAAAAAGTGTGTTTTAAGCTTGTAAGCCCCCTAACAATGAAATAGAGCTAGGGAGAATCTTGCTTGAAAATTAAAGATGAAGAGTGAAGATAATAGGACATTTTAAAAGACACACACGTCCTTTAAAAGCCTATTAATAGATGAATAGATTAGTAGATGAGATTTGTTTGCTCATCTCATAATGAGACTGCAAACTCCTCTCGGAGAGTAAGAAGAATTTGTTTAAAGTGTTGCCCACGTGGTGTGGGTTTCACTTTGAAAATTAAAGAAGAGTGAAGGTGACAGTGGGTGATTGTAATGGAAACATGAAATACAAAAACACGGACGGAAACACGTGTGTCCAAACGGTTGTCCACTTTCCGAGTGCTAAGCGGTCAGCAGACAAAAGTTCGTTCCCACGTGTCTCTAAGGACAGGACACAGAATCGCGCGGTCGACACGTGGTGTGTGTAGCCACAAGTCTCTTTCGCGATTCCACAAAAACGGTACCATGCGGTTGGCTTTGACGTGATCGAGGGCCTCCATACATGATCCCAACATAAAAAGGCGCCACGCGGTTGGCTTTGACGCTATCGAGGGCCTCCATACGTGGTTCCAACACAAAGGACGCCGCGCGGTTGGCTTTGACGTGATCGAGGGCCTCCATACGCGGTTTTACAAAGGCGCCACGTGGTCGACTTTGACGCTATCGAGGGTCTCCACACGTGGTTCCAACACAAAGGACGCCGCGCGGTTGACTTTGACGTGATCGAGGGTCTCCATACGCGGTTTTACAGACAGGCGCCACGCGGTTGACTTTGACGCTATCGAGGGTCTCCATACGTGGCTCCAACATAGAAAGGACGGACGAAGCCTCGTGAGGCACAATCACGAGACTTAGGACAAAGGACGGCTTCTGTTTACAGGTCGGAGAAGGCAGATGGAGCTATACCCCGCACCTCCACCAAATGTGAGCTTTTGACATCAACCAATATTTTATTACCAACCTTTAGATGACATTTTCTACTTTTCGTTTCTTCTCTGAGCAGTATGACACCTGCACAGAGAAGATCCGAGCTGTAGAGAGAGCTGGATGGAGATAGATTGTAGTCACTCTTCTGCATGGGGGTGAAATCGATGCAGGAGAGTGGCGGCCATCTCTCTCTCTTCCGGTTGATGCTGATATACATCTTCTCCATCGGTATTCCGACCAGAGAAGATGTTGTAGCTGCTGAGAATCGTATAGCTCCTGCCCTATGAAACCTCCGGCCTCTGAAGAGAAGTTATTAGCATAAAGACATAGAGACAACGCTACTTCTTATTACAACACTTTTATTCATTCCTTGTAAGAAGTACAGATACAAGGGTGAATAGTAAAATACTAACTGGAAATCCTCAGGCCCATGATTTGGAATGTATCGCAAAAACAGGCAAAGGAAAGAACTGAGGAACAAAGAGGAACATGGTCCTTTTATACCTTGGACCTGTGTACACCTGCGAGGTGTAACCAGGTCCAAGTGACCATGGTCCTTTATGTATCAATCCGCCACTTGGGCATGAGTCAGAAAGGTGAGTCAGAGAGGAGGGAGGGACGGTTGAGAGTTGTTTACCCCCCAGGCTATGGTTTTGGCGGGATCACGATTTACAGGGTGTTACATTCTGGTTAATTCAACGGATACTAAAATATAGAAAATTCTTATCAGATGTCGGAAAGTTGCCTGGAATAAAAAGTTCTAAATTTTATTCTATTCTTGGAAATGTTTTAGATTTTGCAGTACCTAGAGAAGGTTTGTACTTTTTATGTTTGATTTTTTTGGTTATCTAAATTTAAATTACTCAACAAAAACCAGAGTAAATTCTCAAGAAATAAGAATTTACTCTATTTTCTTCTGAATGAAGTTGCCATAATTAACCGTATTATTTACTCTGGTAGTGTACATTAAAATCTATGTAACAAGATGTGGTAGAAATTTGAGCAGCCCAGAGTAATTTGTAGTCGCGGCAGCATCCTCTACAGCATGCTGCTACTGCAATCTCATCGGAGTATCCTGCAGCAAATCTCTCCCCATTTTTAACAAGGAGGTGTTAGAAAGAAACAAAAGAAAATTGGGAGGGGGGAAGGGAAACTGTATTTTTCTGAGCACCCTTACCTGTGTCGTGGCTGCAGATACTCTGGACTGCTCAGATTTCTACCACATATATTTGATGTCCTAACTTATATATATTTCTTTATTACAATACTTCTAGATTTATTTAATCAATTTGCTGTTGTATTAACGAACTTCAGTGAAAAGCCAGTTGTTGTTTTATGGTTTGGTTCAGAGGCGAGAGCCATTTTCACAAAAGCCGAAGCTGCCGAGGTATATTAATTAATTAGTAAATTATTGATTGTTCTTTGTAATTTCTTATATACTTTGTACAGGTATTGCTGAACAACAAGAACAACCTTGATAAGACGAGTTTTCACAATTATCTTCACAAATGGATGGGTCTGGGCTTATTCACAAGGTTTTTTATAATTTTTTTGAATTTCTTTATTTGCATCAAGTTTAATTAGTTTTTTATTATTATTACATTTATTCTAGTAATGGTCAGATATGGCATTCGAAAAGAAGATTATTGACTCCTACATTCCATTTTAAAATTCTGGAAGACTTTATCAAAGTTTTCAATGAACAAGCTGTGATTTTGACAAACAAATTGCACCAACATGTTGGAAAAGATAGTTTTGATGTTTATTCCTACTTGTCATTGTGTACTTTGGATATCATTTGTGGTAATTTTTACGAAAGTGAACTTGTAAATAGGAGGTTTTTAATTTTCTGACAATGCAATATTACAACTGCATTGTCAGAAAAATACAAATACATAATAATAACAATTACAATATTGCAATTGTTAGTGTTGTTATATCTTCGCGTTTTTGTCACAATGCATTTCACATGCTGCAATTAAACTTTTGTCCCATCGACACATACCCTGTATTTGGCTGCTTGCAGTAAGCAATTTGTCAAATTCTAAAATTGTAAAAAGTTTTAAAGTTATAAAGTATTTATAAAGTATATAAAGTTATAATAGCAGATTCAATCAACTTTTTAAGTCAACATAACGTTTGAGTGAATCAGTTATGAAATTGTTATTTATGGAGGGTTATGGGACATTTGGTATAAATACACTTGCCCTAAAGCCATTTGCCTCAAAGGATCATTTGCCATATAGACACTTGCCCTAAAACCATTTGCCCCAAAGGGACATTTGCCATAAATAAACTTGCCATAACACAATTTGCCCTAAAGGGATATTGGCCCTAAAACCATTTGCCATAAAGGGGCATTTGCCATAAACCATTTGCCCTAAAGGGGTATTTGCCATAAACCGTTTGCCATAAAGGGACATTTGCCTTAAAACCACTTTGGCAAAAAGGACATTTGCCCTAATCAGTAGTGTAAACTTACGTCATTTGGCATTTTGTGTGTGCCTGTGGCATACAGAACCTATTTAACAACTTTTAGGGCAAATAGTTTTAGAGCAAATAGTTTTAGGGCAAATAGTTTTAGGGCAAATAGTTTTAGGGCAAATAGTTTTAGGGCAAATAGGTTTAGGGCAATTAGTTTTGGGGCAAATAGTTTTGGGGCAAATAGTTTTGGGGCAAATAGTTTTAGGGCAAATGTCTCTAGGGCAAATGTCTCTAGGGCAAATGTCTTTAGGGAAAATGTCTCTTTAAGGCAAATGGTTTTAGGGCAAGTGGATTTAGGGCAAATGTCTATATCCCTTTATTGAGGTATTGCAGTGGCAACTTTTAATGCATAACTACTTCAGGCCAATGTAAGTTTATAGAATTAGCTCAACAAAAAGTTCTGCAGCCTATGGAGCATTCTTTGCTTTGCTTTGCAGATTGTTTCTAGAGTACAGTTGCTATTTTCAAAAAAAATATTAGCCTTCTAGCATTTTCATACATTTTTTTATTTGAAAAACTAATACTATATATAACACTCATTTGGATATTTGGTAAATAGTTACTTTATCAAACTTTTTCCAACAGAAACTGCAATGGATGAAAGTGTAAATGCACAAAGCAACAGTGAATCTGAATATGTAAAAGCAGTTAAAATGTAAGTATACATTTATAGTAAACATTTTTAAAATGTTTAAAGTGTCGGTGTGTGTGTGTGTGAGTATGAGGTAAGTGTGAGTGTGAGTGAGTTTCAACGTGAGTGTGAGTGTTCGTGAGTGAGAATGTCTTTGTGAGTGTTCGTGATTGCGAGTGTAAGGCGAATGTGAGTGAATGTGTGAGCAAGGCGAGTGTTAGTGAGCGTGAACTTGAGTGTGAGTGTTACTGGGCGTGATCGAGTGAGCATGAGCTTGATTGTGAGTGTTACTGAGTGTGAGTGAATGTGAGCTAGGACGAGAGAGCGTTTGTGAATTTGAATTTGAATAGAAAAATGCAGTAAATATAAATATAATTAAGCTTTAAATTATTTTTTTTCATTTTGAAAAATTATTTAATCATAATTTGAAAAATTATTCAATCATAATTTGAAAATTTAATTAGGTTGGCTAAAGTTATTACTTTAAGAGGCAGTCGTCCGTGGCTTCATTGGGATTGGGTTTATTATAACCTTTCTTCCACTAGAAAACTTGAAAAGAAAAATCTCAACATTTTACATCGGTTTACTGATGAAGTATGTAATTAATTTGAATTTAAAGTTCATTTTGAAAGATATTATCATACAAATGTTACCAATGAATTTTTTTTAACTCTGTCATTTTAAAATCCACTTAGAAATTTGTTGATTTTTCGGTACCAGACTAATCGTAGGTCACTAAGTGACCTACACTTTAGAACTGTAGGTCAATCAATGATCTACCCAAGGACTAATCATAGGCCACTCAGTGACCTACACTTTAGAACTGTAGGTCAATCAATGATCTACCCAAGGACTAATCATAGGCCACTCAGTGACCTACACTTTAGAACTGTAGGTCAATCAATGATCTACCCAAGGACTAATCATAGGCCACTCAGTGACCTACACTTTAGAACTGTAGGTCACTCAGCAACCTACACTAGGATTAATCACAGGTCAATTAGTGACCTACACTTTCAGATAGCTACAGTATTTGGAGAAGAACAGTGGGTCACTAAGTGACCTACACTTTTAGATATGAACTGTGATGACTACTTGGTGACCTACACATTTTTTACATTCTGGGGGCACAGACCCTGCACCCCTGCAACAAGCTTAATTTAATTTAACCCCACCTAATCACTGATTTAAAAAAGTATAGTATTCATCCAATTTTTCTACAGTACTGAAGTGTAGGTCACCTGGTGACCTACGAATTAGTCTGTCCCGATTTTTTGCTAAGCAAAATTCAAAGAAAACTATTTAATTTTTTAATTAACATTTTTTTTTAATAATTATGTTTAGATAATTACCAAAAGACGAAAAGAGTATCTTGAAAAGAAATCAACGAAAGTTGAAGCAGTAAAAGATGAGAAGGTTTTTGGCAAGAAAAAAAGATTAGCATTTTTGGACACTTTACTGGAATATTCCGAAAATGGAAAACGTTTGAGTTATAAAAGTATCAGAGAAGAGGTGGACACGTTCCTGTTTGCTGTAATGAATATTCTCTAAAAACTATATATTTATTAAGCCAGGTCTGTGTGTGTGTGTGTGTGTGTGCGCGCGCGCGCGTGTGTGTGTGGGTGTCTGTCTGTGATAACGCTGTACAACCTTGAAGCACGTCGGAATTTATATAAATTTAAATGAATAAATGAACCGCTTTTTTTTTCTCATTGTCAACTATATGTTGCACCCTTCCCATTCAAGAACCCCATGATATTAAATTGGAGAGGGGAAAAGGTTGGATAGTGTAGAGGGGGGAGAGAGAGAGAAACGTGGAGGGGTAAAAAGTGGGAGGGGTGACTGAAATTGAAATGAAAGGAGTAAAAAAAAAAAACGACGCGCATGCGAACAATTGCCTGTGAATTTTGCTCCCGACTACCCCACTAGTATTTCATATTTTTAGAAATATATTTTTAGCAATATTTACGGAAAAATATATTATTTTTACAGGGTCATGATACTGTTTCATCTGCTGTGAATTGGTTTTTATTTCTAATTGGACATAATCCAATTATCCAACAGAAAGTACATGAGGAAATGGACTCTATTTTTGGTAAATATTTTTTTTTTTTTAAATTTATCTTTAATTTCTTATCGCTTTGAACAGACAAGAATGAGACATATGAGTGTTACTATGGGGCGTTACTAAAATTGCAAGAAAGTCTCACAATCATTCAATAAAGATGCTCTGCAGCTACGAGTTAATAAGTAATTCCTTGAGAATGTTTTCTGGCAACCAAGTCTAGAATCAGGTCTAAGCATTAACACACTTTCTAAGAAAAAATGCGGTGGTTCCCGGGCAAAACAAAAAGAGTTTAGGCCTGAATCCAATAACAGTGGCTCAACACTGTCACAATCAGCGCCTATTAGAGGGGAGACAAGAGGGACGGCTGCCACTGGCCTCACAATTTTAGGGGCCTCAATTTATAACTCAATATGTTAGAAAAAATAATATAATAATCCAACAATAAACTGCAAGACAGCACGTGTTCAATAATTTTTATTGTGTTCTGGTAAAAACAGTAAGTAGACGCACATGTTTATATGGTATGCCACCACACAAACTTATTTCGCCATAGACTGTATTGTTTACAAACAACATTCCCGTTCTGTGACGTTCACTCATAAATAACACACCTCGACTAGTACTGCAGGGGTGCCCACAGGGAGGTAGTCTGGTGAGCAACTCGCCATTTGCCTTTTTTTTTTTTGGGGGGGGGGGGGTGATTGAAATTTTGTATTAAAATATATTTTTATAATAATCAGAATGAGCGAAAATCCAAATTTATTATTTAATTTATATTTTTAAAAAAAGTAGTGTTTCAGCCACTGTTATACGTCATATTACAAGTGCAGTTTTCTTACTGCGCGCTACGCTCGCCAGACTTGATAGCAAGTGTATACTATAAAATAATTGCTCGCTCGCTACGCTCGCGAAATAGTGAAAATATTTATGTTTTCCAAAGTTTAAAGACTTGTTTCAAACACATCTTATGGCCAATTGAAATTATATTTGCAAAGTTATAAAAAAAACGGGGGGGGGGAGGGTGAATTCTCCACTGGCTTTGGGGGGTTGGGCACCCCTGGACAGTAGCGTGGCACGACTAAAAAAACACTTTTTTGTGAAAATGAGTTTAAAGTTGCAATTAATTATTCTATCTCAATCTATTGTAAGAGAGCCAAATAAACGAATATTATGAATAGACAAAACAGTTTTTGCACTTGAGAAGCTCAGTAAAGTAAGCCATGAATCTTCTCTTAATCAAAAAAAAGGGTTTTTTTTGAGTTGTGCAACTCTTTCAACTGAGGTGCGATAATCCCGTTCTGTGAAGTTCACTCATAAATTGTTTTTGGTGAGTTATATACATTTTATAAAGTATTTTTATTTTATTTATATTTAGACACATTTTATTTTAATTTTATTATTAATTGAAAAAACTATAATAGGACTAGTTTGGTAACCCGTCGTAAATGACGGGAGCCAAATTCACAGGCAATTGTGCCCAGCATTCCAATTTCTTTTCCTCCGCCCTTTTATGACGTCAGACCAAGTAACAAACCAATTAGAAATTGATGACGTTCATAAAAGGGCGGAGGAAAAGAAATTCTAATGCTGGGCACAATTGCCTGTGATAAACTCTAGTTTAATTTTGCTACTATTATCCCCTCCCCTTTTTATATTTGAAAGAGAAAATGAGCTTTTCATTTTCTCTGGTGTGCGCATGCGCGTCGTTTGTTCTTTTTTTTTACTCCTTTCATTTCAATTTCAGTTTCCCCTTCTCCCTTTTTTCCCCTCCACGTTTCTCTCTCTCTCTCTCTCTCCCCCCCTTCTACACTTTCCAATTTTTTCCCCTCTCAAATTCATAAAAAGTTTATTTTGAAAGAACATAATTGTCACTGCAATGGCGCCATCTGAAAGGTGGGGATGGGGACAAAAACAAAATAAATATCTATTCAGCCACCTTACGTTTTCTTTATTTAAATTACTCCTAAAATCATAAAATTTAACACAATATTATTAATATATAGGTGATTCTGATAGAGATGTGACTCCAGCTGATTTGACGCAAATGAAATACTTAGACCGTGCTATCAAGGTAAATATTATATACAGGATGGAAAAATTCGTGATTTTTATTAAAACAAATAATTAGAAATTTTAAAAAAAATCAAACATTTATATTTAAATCTAAAGTTAAAAATAATCATGAATAAACTGGAGATTGTCTAAACTGATGAAATGTAAAAAAAAATCATCAATTTTATGTAAATTTAATCAAATTGTTGAAACTGATGAAAAGAAACGATGATAAAATCTGAACACAAATGCAAATCTACATAAATATTATCTTGTAAAATTATATAAAAAAATTATGTTTTAAATTACTTCGCAAAATTTCTGCAAAGAGCGCTAGCGTCGTTTTTCTATTGAGACCATAGACCCAATGTTAAAGACAAAATGTTAATTTTTAAAATACACAGTCATGGCGGCAATATGTTCATTCTTCATATTAAAAGTTGTCCGATATTAAGTTTTCAAAGTGCAATGTGTGCACCTTAAATATAGGCTGACCGAGTGATAGAATGACAAAAAATTGGTAAGTGTTTTTCTGTTTTTAAAAAGTATTTTAAAATCACGATTTTCTAACTCTTTATTTTAAAATCAATTGAGTTCGCGCTCATAAGATAAAAACATCCATTAAAATGTTCGTAAAAATATATAGAATTAATTTTAAAAAACTATAATTAAACTACAGTGAAGCCAACACATTGGCGCAAGTGCTGTTTTTTATTTTTATTTTTTAATTATTTTTACGTATTTTTACGAGCATTTTTAATGGATGTTTTTTTTTATTTGGACGTACTCAATGGAGTTTAACATAAGAGTTAGAAATTCGCTATTTTGAAATAGTTTTTTTAAAAATAGAACCGCACTTACCATTTTTTTTGTCATTGTATCACTAGATCAGCATATATTTCAAGTGCACATGGTATTTTTATTTTCTGTAGAATGTCTCTCCCCCTCTGGACCCAAAGACACAAAGTGTTTTAGTAACTAGAATGCTGTAGTTGGCGATTATGTTAAAAGTTTTTTTTTACGATGTTATCTTTCAAAATAAACTTTTTATGACAGTTTGAAAAAGGGGGAAAATAGTTTTTTCATTGAAATGTCAATTGAAAAAAACAAAAGAAAAACTATAAAATTGTTTATTTTTTTAAGATGAAAAAACTTTTAACATAATCTTTTACCATTCTAGTTTTGAAAACAATTTGAATTTTTTTCGTAATAAATATATAAAAAATATATGTCCGCTAGACGTTTTTGTGTCTAAATTTTACAAAAAAATGTCTATGGCGCCACTGCAGTGGTGCCCATAAAGCTAACTTCAAATATATTTTTTAAAAAAAAGTTTTATTTCTATATTTCAAAGGAAGCCAATCGCATTTATCCTGCTGTTCCATTTTTTTTCGTAAAATCACGAATAATATCAAATTTGGTAAGAATAATCATAAAAAAATATAATGAATATTATTAATCGTACATTCAGAATGTTTATTTTTCATTTTTTTTAATTAGGTGACTATGAGGTTCCGGCCGGAACCAATGTATCAATTTCCCTATATGCACTTCATCGAGATCCAAAATATTTTCCCGATCCAGAAAAATATGATCCAGACAGATTTCTAACAGAAAATATTTCTAAAAGAAATCCTTATTCTTATATTCCATTTTCGGCTGGTTCAAGAAACTGCATTGGTAGGCTAATTTTATTTAAATGTTTAAACTAATATACGTACCAACCCACCCCCCCCCCCCCCCCCAAAAAAAAACGAAAGTGGCGTAAATAACTTTCTTTTTGTAAAAGAAAAATGAGAATTATGGTGGATGTGCTTTTTATTATGCTTTTATTGAAAAAAAATGGTCATGTAAGTTTTTTGCAATATTATTGCTAATTTTGGCACATTTTTGTAAGTCTTGGCAAGTTTTTTTTAATACGGTTGAAAATGTGTTACAAATTTTTAAATTTTTTATAACTTTCTACAGTTTTTTACTACTTTTTACAACTCTTTACGACTTTTTACGACTTTTTACGACTTTTTACGACTTTTTGTAACTTTTTACAACTTCTCGCAACTTTTTACAACTTCTTGCAACTTTTTACAACTTCTTGCAACTTCTTGCAACTTTTTACAACTTTTTACAACTTCTTACAACTTTGCAGAACTTTTTACAACTTCTTGCAACTTCTTACAACTTCTTGCAACTTCTTGCAACTTTTTACAACTTCTTGCAACTTTTTATAACTTTTTACAACTTTTTACAACTTTTTTCAACTTTTTTCAACTTTCTTCAACTTTTTTCAACTTTTTTCAACTTTTTTCAACTTTTTTCAACTTTTTTCAACTTTTTTCAACTTTTTTCAACTTTTTTCAACTTTTTTCAACTTTTTTCCACTTTTTTCCACTTTTTTCCACTTTTTTCCACTTTTTTCCACTTTTTTCCACTTTTTTCCACTTTTTTCCACTTTTTTCCACTTTTTTCCACTTTTTTCAACTTTTTTCAACTTTTTTCAACTTTTTTCAACTTTTTTCAACTTTTTTCAACTTTTTTCAACTTTTTTCAACTTTTTTCAACTTTTTTCAACTTTTTTCAACTTTTTTCAACTTTTTTCAACTTTTTTCAACTTTTTTCAACTTTTTTCAACTTTTTTCAACTTTTTTCAACTTTTTTCAACTTTTTTCAACTTTTTTCAACTTTTTTCAACTTTTTTCAACTTTTTTCAACTTTATACAACTTTTTCTGGCTTTTCAGGTTTTTTCAGCGTTGTTCAGCTTTTTTCAGCTTGTTACAATTTTTTACAACTTTACACAACTTTACACAACTTTGCACAACTTTGTACAACTTTATACAATTTTATACAACTTTATAAAACTTTATACAACTTTATACAACTTTATACAACTTTATACAACTTTATACAACTTTATACAACTTTATACAACTTTATACAACTTTATACAACTTGATACAACAACTTTATACAACTTTATACAACTTGATACAACAACTTTATACAACTTTATACAACTTGATACATTTTATACAACTTTATACAACTCGATACATTTTATACACCTTTTTACACTTTTATATACCCTTATACACCTTTATTCAACTTTGTACAACTTTTTCCAACTCATAACAAGCTTTTACAATTTTTTATTAAGTTAAATTTTATTTTAAGTAGTAAACCTTCATTCTCTCTACATCCTACGTTCAATCGAAATGAATTGTAGTTACATTACAATATGAGAAACAAAATTAGCAACTTTATTTTCTTTTTCATTGTTCATAACAAAAACAGGTCAAAGATTCGCTTTGATGGAAGAAAAAGTTATTGTTTGCCATTTGATGCGCAACTTCGGAGTTAATTCCATTCAAAAAAGGGATGAAATTAAATTATTAGCTGAATTTGTCCTCCGTCCAGCCAATGGAACATGGATTACATTGGAAAGTCGGAAATCAACAAAATTCGCAATTTTCTAGAAACGGAAGTCTACCCCTCAATTGAGTGGCAAATGTTGTCACCTCACATTTGCCTTAATCAAATACATGTATTCCCTATTCATATTCAACTCAATACAACTTTCCAATCAACTCGAGAGCCACGTGGCGCAGGTGGGATATAATTCCAATATTAAATCCATAGTACTTTGAAAGGGATAGAAAATACATGTATTTGAATAGTGAATTAAAATAGGAAATACATGTATTTGAATAGGGAGTTAAAGGTAATGTGAGGTGACAACATCAGCATTCGAGTAGAGGAGTATACTTTTTTATTGCCAATATCTGTTGTTTATTGGCGCATCTATCTGATAAAGTATATTTATATGAAGATGAAGACAACTGATTTTTCATTTTTTTTAAATATTTTTAATGACTTATTTTTAAAATTGTTTTTGTAATTGACGAGTCAGTCTTGACAATATTTTGAAAAGAAATTTCTGGAGAGGGAAAAGATCTATTTAAGTAATTCACAATTAGCCACTTGTAAGTGGCCACCATGTGACACATGTCACAACCGTTCATGCAAATTGCACGACGGGTTTACTAGTACAAATTAATAATCTGTACCGTCTTTTTATGCAAATTGATATGATAAATATTTAAATAAACAAGTTCAAAAACTCAAAAGTTCAAGAACTAAAATTCAACAAGTTTTAATTTACCAATTTGTTTAATATAATATCGTATATTTTTAAAAAAAATTCGACGAGCGTACTACAGTGTAGCATCAAATCGGAATATTATACTGTATATACTGTATATTATGCCAGGTCTGTGTGGGTATCTATCTATCTGTCTCTGAAGTAACGCTGTACAACCAGTGAAGCACGTCGGAATTTATATAAATTTGAATAAATGAACAGCTTTTTTTCTCAAGGTCAACTATATGTTGCACACTCCCCATCCAAGAACCCCATGATATTAAATTGGAGAAGGGAAAAGGTTGGAAAGTGTAGAGGAGGAGAGAGAAACGTGGAAGGAGGAAAAAAAGGAGGAGAGGGTGACTGAAATTGAAATGAAAGGAGTAAAAAAGGAACAAACGACGCGCATGCGCACAATTGCCTGTGAATTTTGCTCCCGTCATTTATGACGGGTTACCCCACTAGTATATATATATATATATATTTTAGCAAGTTTTATGTCAAAATTGACGATTTTTTTTTATCCCAACAAATACTAAAATATTTGAACTGAAATTATTTGACCTATAATTTAGAGAAGAAAAATTCTATTTATATTCTGATAGTGGTTTAACCCAATTTTAGTCTATAATACATATTTATAAAAAATATGATCTATTAAATAATTAAATATAATGTTTTTTTTGGGGGGGGGGGGGAGGGGAAATTGAGAATAAAAAAAAGGAAAGCATTTATGAACTTTAAAATTATAACTCAATCTTTTTGGTAATCTATTATTATCCACTTTTGACTAGTTTCTTTTTAGCTTGTGACATTTAATGTTTTTCAAACCACAATTAAATGAAATAAAATGTTTATTTTCTAAACATTTTTGGTAAACAATTAGGTATTTAACTGGGTCACTGTGCAATACTTTTGAACTAAATTACAAAAACCTCTCAGGGGAGAGGGGAGGAGAGGGGAATGCTCAGCTACAAGAGTTAGGGCGAGCGCAGACGACAAACAATCGGTGCAGGCAGACCAATACCAGAACAGGCAATTAGAAAACGACATGAACAGAAGTTATAATTCCTCCCTTTTTTATGACGAACGGCAACTTCTAATTGGTTCGTTGTGTGGTTCGACGTTGGCGGAGCATGTGACGTCAGAGTACATAACCAACCAATTAGAAGTTGCGTTCGTCATAAAAAAGGGCGGAGCCTACTTTTGTTCATCCCGTTTTCTAATTGCCTGTATGCCAAACAGTTTAAGTTGGTCAGAATGAATGGAATAGCTTCTTACGGGGCAATGCACACACGGCCGACTAAATAGACGGACCGACATAAAAGATGGGACATGTTCCATTTTTTCCACCGCCACGATTGTCGGTAGTGGTCGTGGACGTGCACAGGCTGCGCGCGCATGTTGGCAGGCATGCACGCACACGCACAACCACCGACAAATTGACGGTCGTATACGCTTGCAGTTTGTCGTCATCATGCAGACATCTGACAGACTACCTTTAGTATGCGCTGACTTTACTTTGCATCCTGGGCGACCTTCCTAAGATCGCCTAATGGATGGGTCAGTCCTGCCAGGAGTTGAATTCAATTCACTAGTTAATAAAAAAATGGCCGGCTTTATACTTTGTCTGTAATTGTTGTGACAACCTGTATTTTTTTCAGTAAAAACACCAGCCTTGGGGTTCCTGCACCCTTAATTCTTCCGTTCCTTTAGGCCAAGGGGACCTAAAAGACAAATTAATATCCGTGTGAAATGGATACCAGTTGAGACATGGTCTCTCAGATATGAGTGCACTGTGTAGGTGTACACAGGTCCAAGGTATAAAAGCCCATGCCTCAATCAACTTGTGGTCTATTTACTGATTTACGAAACTGAAACTACTCAGGTCAAACGGCCCCGTTGACTACGCAACGCCATCTTCGTTTCTTATTCTACACTTTAATGTATTCGTTGGTTGACTATACATTAAAGCACAACTCATCTTTTGCGGTCGAAAAGCACTGACCATCCCTAGTCGGTTAGCGAACGGCAAGTGTGAGTTGGCAAGCCGTGCTCTGAAACGGCCACCTGTGGTCATTTCTGGGTTTACGCTGCCCAAAACTGACCGGCGCCGTAAAAGGTTGAGAACGGGTAAAAAGATTTACTCTCTCGGGGCGTAAACTCTTGGATCATCTATGACTGTTTCAACTATCATTCGTCTCTCCTGTTATTCATTCCTTTTCCGCAGCAATAACGAGTCTACGGAATATGGGAGAACCGACCCCCCAGCACCAATATAGGATCAGGTTTCAGAAGCAACAAGGCAGTGCCCGCCCTAAATAAAGAGGATTCTGACCTGAGTCCCGTAACATAGGTTCTACAGTACTCTACACTTAGGGGTGTAGCTGAGAACCCGCTTCCCCCGCGACTGTGGAATGGGGTCGCAGGAGGTTTGGAGGGCGCATTTTGGGGGTGCAAAGGAGGTGCAATGTTTTAAGCAGCAGGAGGCGGGCGGGGGGGATGAGCACAACGAAACCTAGCTACGCCACTGGTTGTAATACAATGTTGCTGCTACCAAAATAGAAATACTAGAGGTGGGACGAATCCTAAATTTTCTCGTATCCGAATCCTAAAAGGTTCTCGAATCCTTCATATAAGAATCGTATATTATTCATTTAGAAGATACAAATAAATGAAAAATATTAAATATTAAATTATCAATAATAAAAAACACAGTGTGGCACTCAGGGTCAAGCCACAAAGGTGATATTCGTGATCCGGATACCACCGAAATTGCAACAATCTTCATTTTTGTTAGTAAACGCTTCTATTGGACGTCAATGAAGTTAAAACTAATTTTACTAATTTTTTTAACATTTGTTTTAAGGGATAGGATTCAAAAGATTTGAAAAAGACGAAAAAAGCGCAAAGATTCGAGTTTTTGAATCTCGAATATTTTTTCAAGATTCGTGGGATTTTTTTGAATTTTTAAATTTTGAATTTGAAAAATTACTCTGCAAGTAGCCATAAAGGCCTATGGCAGAGGGACAAGAGTCCAAGTTGCAGCATAGAAAATGCAGTGTCAAAACCAGAAAATATAAAACCCCATTGATATAAACCCAACAACAATTTCAATATATTTTTTTAATGCTGCAAAATATATGCATTGTCAAAACAAAACAAAATTATGACTCCCATAAAGGATTCGAGGATGTTGAATGTCACATCCCTAATAAATACATGTATTTTTGTAAAATGTACAGTTTTTCAATTGCATATTAAACAAATCACATAAACATTTTTTTTTAAATCATTGTGCCTGTTACATCTCAATTAATTTGTAGACTTTTAATGACAACATTAACAAGGCTTACATTGAATAAAATGAAAGTAACCCCAATCACTTAAACTAGGTTAAAGTTTTTTGCTTATCTTTTTTTAGTATGTTATATAAAACTATCCAAAAACATAAGTCATCAACAATTATTAACTCATTCTCAATTTTCAACTTGGTTTATCAAGACACAAACCAAAAAAAGAAATGAATTTGCAGTTTTGGTCTGCTGTTTTTGGAGTTGTTTTAATTTTGGTTTTATTCTGGTTAATTCAATGGCTACCAAAATATAGAAAATTTTTATCAGATGTCGGAAAGTTACCTGGAATCAAAACTACCAAATATTATTCTATTCTTGGAAATATTTTAGATATTAATGGACCTAGAGAAGGTTTGTGTCTTTATGTCTAAATATTTTTTAAGCATTAAATTTTGATCCTGATTAATCTGTTTTATTTTATTGTAAAAACATTAATAATTAATTGACTCTAATTTAGATTGCGTTTAAAAAGGTTTTTATTAAGGTGGCTTTATAGATATTTATTTTGCTTTTTTTCCCCTCTCTTACGGCCATGGCAGTGCGGTAGATTTTCTCAGTATGATGCAAGTCTTCGAAATGCCGCCCGGGAGGTGGAGGGGTGCACGGCACGGCCCTGCTTATGGTGCCACTGCAGTGGTTATTGCTATGCTCGCTATAGCCGGTTTTGTAAAATTTGGCCGCAAAAACGTCAAGCGAACGTTTTTTTTTTTTTTCTTTCTAAAAACAACATTACGAAATATTCAAGTTGTTTTCTAAACTAGAAATGGTAAAAGATTATGTTAAAAGTTTTTTTCATTACGATATCTTAAAAAATAAATATTTTATCGTTCAGTTTGAAAATTGCCAGTTTTTAAGGTTTTTTATCCATTGACATTTCATGAAAAATTATTTTCACTTTTTTTCAAAACTGTCATAAAATGTTTATTTTTCTGAAAAACGTTCGCTTCAAAAGTATAAATTTTCTGTATTTCTTTCTTTATCTATTTTGTAGAATTATATTAGAAATAAAATTCAAGATTCTTGATTAGAATTCAACAATGATGAGAAGCTTGAATAACTAAAAAAGGAATTTAAACAGTACAATTTCAGTTAGAATTTTAATATTAACAAAAGATGGCTGACGTTTGACCAAAGTTGGACACAGGCAATTAGAAATCGGGACAAACAGAAGTTGGCTCCGCCCCTTTTTATGACAACTGGCAACTTCTAATTGGTTTGTTGTGTGGTTTGACATTGAAAAGGGCGGAGCATGTGACGGCAGACTACATAACCAACCAATTAGAAGTTGCGTTCGTTATAAAAAGGGCGGAGCCAACTTCTGTTTGTCCCAATTTCTAATTGCCTGTAAGTTGGACTGGTAACTTTCAGCCATGACTTCTTGTATCATTTTCATTTTTTTAAATATTATGGTTATTGGTAAGACAAAAAATTGTTTATGATATTCTTAGTACACAAATATTATTTAAGCCACATCAGCCATCTTAATTATATTAAAATTTGTATTGAAATTTTAATTTTTAGTGGCTTTTTAATTCCTGCAAGTTTGTTTGGAGAAGTTCCTCAGACTACATGTATTTAAGAATTACTAAGCGCCTTATATTAGATGCAAACCTTTTTTTCTGCATGTGGAACCATAGTCTAATTCGAATTTTTTTTATTGCATTATTTCTAGATGTGTTTGACAAAATTGCTGCTTGTTTAAACAAATCAAGTGAACACCCAGTTTCTGTTTTGTGGTTTGGCTCAGAAGCGAGAGCCTTTTTCACAAAAGCAGAAGCTGCTGAGGTAAGTTAATTATTAACATTCTTTTTTTTTAATAATTTTATGTAATTTTTGGATGATATGGAGAATTGCTCTAAAGACATTTATCCTAAATCCACTTGTCCTACTGGCAATTGTCCAAAAAGGATGATTGCCCTAAATCCATTTTGCCCTAAAAGAACACATGCTCTAAATACTCTAAAGGAACATTTGCTCTAAAACCACCTGTCATAAAGAAACATTTTCTCTAAAAACCACTTGACCTAAAGGATTATTATCCTAAAACTATTTACCCTAAAGTGACATTTGCACTAAAACAACATTTGCCTTTAAGCCAGTTGCACTAAAGGGATGATTGCCCTAAATAATTTTGTCCCAGTATTTGTTGCCCTAAAACACTTGCATTAAATACACTTGCTCTAAAGAATCATTTGTTCTAAAACCACTTGCCCTAAAAGATCATTACCTTAAAACCATTTGCCTAGCAGCTAAAGTGACATTTGCACTAAAACAACATTTGCCCTGAAACCAATTGCACTAAAGGAATGATTGCCCTAAATCCATTTGTTCCATTTTTTTCTGTGAAAAACGCATGAAATACACTTGCTCTAAAGAATCATTTGCACTAAAACCACTTGCCCTAAAAAGGGACATTTGCCCCAAAGGAACATTTGCACTAAACTATTTTCCCTAAAAGGACATTTGCCCTAAAAAGATATTTGCACTAAAAGGACAATGACACTGAAACCATTTGCACTAAAGGGAAATATGTCCTAAATATTTATGTTAAAAAGACAATTACACTATATGAACAATTAATCGATAAAAAAATCGATTAATGGCAAACGGCTTTAGGGCAAGTATCTTTAGGGCAAACATCACCTACTCATTTTTTTTACTACTATGCAGGCATTGTTGAACAACACGGACAATCTAGATAAGATGAGTTTTCACGTTTATCTTCATAAATGGTTGGGTTTGGGATTAATAACAAGGTTAATTTTTTAATAATTTTTGCCAATTTAATATCTTAAGTTTAATTATTTTTTTTTATAATTAAACGCTTTATTTAGCAATGGTCAGAGATGGCGTTCGAGAAGAAAATTATTGACTCCTAGCTTTCATTTTAAAATTTTGGAAGATTTCATAGAAGTTTTCAATGAACAAGCTGTGATTTTGACAAAGAAATTGCACCAACATGCTGGAAAAGATAGTTTTGATGTTTATTCTTACATATCTTTGTGTACTTTGGATATCATTTGTGGTAATTGTTCTAAAGAATTGCAATCTAGAGTATCATTTAAAATACAATAGGCAATTAATTCAATCAACCTAATTATAGAGACGAAATTCAGAAACTTTACTTAGCCATAAGTAAAAAAAAAAAAATAAGTAAAACATCATTTAAGACAAAATTCACTATTCACAAGCTCTTCTAAAGTTTTTACTTAGAGATTTAAGATCTAAAAATGAATTTAAGTGCATCTTGAATTAACTTAAAGTGGAGAAAACTTCATTCAAGTCACAATTCACAAATTTTAATGTTTTCACTTTAACATTTATTTAAAAAAATGTAGTACTGTCTCTTAATTAGACAAGATATCGAAGTTTAAACTTGTCAGTTAAGTTTAAACTTGTAATTTAAGCTTAAACTTGTCAATTAAGTTTAAACTTGTAATTTAAGCTTAAACTTGTCAATTAAGTTTAAACTTGTAATTTAAGCTTAAACTTGTCAATTAAGTTTAAACTTGTAATTTAAGCTTAAACTTGTCAATTAAGTTTAAACTTGTCATTTAAGTTTAAACTTGTCATTTAAGTTTAAACTTGTCATTTAAGTTTAAACTTGTCATTTAAGTTTAAACTTGTCATTTAAGTTTAAACTTGTCATTTAAGATTAAACTTAAGTCAGAGTTTAACTTAGATTAAGTGCTGTTTCAGAGTGAATCGATTATAAAATAATTATTTATCAGATATGGCTGCTCCAAATCAAGGAAGCCCTCTACTGCGCATGTGCATATATTAAAACAGCTCCAATCAAAAACGCATATAATTTGTCAGAAACTGCATTTTGCACATGCGCAGTATTAAGCAACTTTGATCGACCACTGCATTAACTTGTAATCTGAACAAGATTTATATTGATTATTGAACTACTTTAAAATAGGTTCAAAGGGAGTGGGCAGTGCAAACACATAACGGCATTTCCATGTTGATATCTTTTACGAGCCATAAAATTGGCTTTTTATGGTAGTTTGAAAATGACTCAGTTTATTTTGTCTTTTGGAATTAGCAAAATTCTAAAAAAAAAAACTAGAAAGTGTTATTGGAAAACTAGAGAGGAAATTCAACCACTTGGGCGAATTTTAATGTTGATATGTAAATACCAACTTGTTTAAAGTTAGGTCATTTTTAAACTCACATAAAAAGCTTATTTTTAAAGGTAATATCAATAGGGCTCTTATTATTATGCAATATCAAGCAAACAATTCTCAATCTGTTGCCCTAAAGCCAATTATGAATTAACATTCCTCCATTTCTATCATCCAACAGTTATTTTTAAATTTTTTCAATCAAAACACAGGTTAGAGGCTAGAACATTCTAGTTGCTAACTGATAGTAACCAGACATCTAGCCTCTAACAAGCCTTTTTTATTAGAAAAAAACAACAACAAAACAATTGCTGTTGGTCTAATGATGGTGATGATTGCTTCACAATTGGCACTTGGGCCACAATTTGATAAAGATTTGCTATTGATATTGCATAAAAATCCGAGACCTAGATATCAACATGAAAAATGCCCTTATATTGATTGAGCTACCTTTCTAGTTTCTAAAACATTCAATTTCGTATTTATTTTTGCATCTGAAAACAGAATAATCAAGAGTTCGAAAAACGTTTACATCTTAAAACCACCTCAAGCAGACAATAATTATTTTTTTCTTCTTCAATTATTAACATTTTAATAGAAACTGCAATGAGTAGAAGCATAAATGCTCAAGGCAATAGTGATTCTGAGTATGTAAAGGCAGTTAATGAGTAAGTATTATGATAATATAATTATATATAAATATGAATTTAAATACAAATGAGGCGTGCATTTTCAAAACGTTGTAAATGCCACATAAGGGGTAAAATACGTTTTTAATCGAAAATGGGTTGTAAACGCCATGCTTTTTTTTTGCAGGGAGAATTTCATTGTCACGAAAGTACTGCACGGTAAAAAAAAAACTGAAGTAGAATTGTTGTGCAAGTCATAACGTTGTAACAGCCAATAGCTATTCGAGTGTCAACCTGGCCAGTCACTTAGTAACTATAGTCACGTTGTAAATGTCCAACAATATCACTATAGTGACAATTAGACAGCATAATTTGCTTGTTGGCGTTTACAACGTTTTGGAATTGAAGTGAAGGTTAAAAAAATATTCTAGTAGTGATACATTCTCTTCATTTCTTAGCTTTCTGTAAATTGTATTACAATATTTTAATGTCTTTAATGTAATTGGTTTAGTAGAAAATTTGTTTTTTTTTTGTTCTATCTCCTGAAAAATTTGAATTTTGGCACATACAACGTTTTCTAAATTGCACGCTTCAAATATCAAATACAGTAAATTATTTTTTATTAAAAAAAATCTTAAAATTGCCTAATAATAATTTAATTTATTAATCAGGTTGGCAGAAGTTATTGTATTAAGAGGACGTCAGCCATGGCTTCATTGGAATTGGGTTCATTATAATTTATCTTCAGCTGGAAGACTTGAAAAGAAAAATCTCAACATTGTACATTCTTTTACTGACGAAGTATGGTGATTTTTTTTTAATTATATCTATATTTTACTGGTTAAATTATAATTGAAGTTATAATTGAAATTATAATTGAAATTATAATTGAAATATTAATTGTTAGTTATAATTTCAATAATAATTTTAAATTATAATTTCAGTAATAATTTTAATAACTATTTCAATAATAATTTTGATTGTAAATTATCAATGTTACACATTTGAAAATAAAAATGACTGAAAAGTCATTTTTAACTAAAACTAAAAAAATAATAAGCTTGTTAAAATTAGTAATTAAATTAGTAATTAAATTAGTAATTAAATTAGTAAGTTTTATTATGAATAAATGACTCATACCAAGAATGAGTTTATTTTCATGTTGATATCTTGAAATACTAACTTTTTTTTATGAAAGTTGCCATTTTCGCCTACTATTCTAGTTTATAACAAACTCAGTTTTAATATTTGTGTTCTTACTAAAGAGGTTTAAAAGGTCAAAGTGTCACTAGTTAGAACTTTTCATTAAAAAAAAACTTGAATGTGTTTTATAAACTAGAATAGTTACTCAAAAATTCTCGTAAACATGTTTAATTTTATATATAGACATTTACCCTAAAGACACTTGCCTTAAAGCTATTTGCCCTAGAACCATTTGCACTAAAGGGACATTTGCCCTAAATCCACTTGCCCTAAAACCACTTTTTTGTTCTCTCTTTTCATACGGTTTAGTGTTTTTCGCGCCACAATCGCGCAAAAACGCCAAATGACGTAAATAAACACTACTGATTAGGGCAAATGTCCTTTTAGAGCAAGTGGTTTTAGGGCAAATGTCCCTTTAGGGCAATTGGTTTTATTGCAAATGATTTTGTGGCAAGTGTCCATAGGATAAGTGTCTACGGAAAATGACCCACACCCTATATTACTTGATTGCAAATTCTAAGTTAATTTTAAATTAAAATTTTTCAATAATTAATTATTTCTAGGTAATCGCCGAAAGACAAAAAGAGTATCTTGCAAAGAAATCAATGAAAGTTGAATCTGTAAAAGATGAGGAGGTTTTTGGCAAGAAAAAAAGATTAGCATTTTTGGACACTTTACTGGAATATTCTGAAAATGGAAAACGTTTGAGTAATAAAAGTATCAGAGAAGAAGTGGACACATTTATGTTTGCTGTAATGAATATTTTCTAAAAATATTTCATATTTTTATAAGCTATATATATATACGGAAAAATATATTATTTTTACAGGGTCATGATACTACATCAACTGCTGTGAATTGGTTTTTATTTCTAATTGGTCATAATCCAGATGTCCAACAGAAAGTCCATGAGGAAATGGACTCTATTTTTGGTAGATATTTTTTTTTCTCCAAATTTTTTTCTTGATATTTGTGGTGTTAAAGAGTAAAAGTTCCTCGAGTCCATAGACCCGATGTTAAAGAAAAAACGTTAGTTTTTAAAATACACAGTCGTGGCGGCAATATGTTTATTTTTCATATTTAAAGTTGACCAATTTTGATGGTTCTAAGTCTAGTGTGCAGCTTAAATATATGTTTCTTTAGTGATAGAAGGTCAAAAAATTGGAAAGTGTGCTTCTATTTAAAAAAAATATTTCAAAATCACGAATTTTTAATTCTATGTTTCTTACTCAATGGAGTTAAGAAACATAGAATTAAAAATTCGTGATTTTGAAATATTTTTTTAAAAAATAGAAGCACACTTTCCAATTTTTTGTCATTATATACACTCGATCAGCATATATTTAAGGTGCACATTGCACTTTGAACCATCAAAATTGGACTACTTTAAATATGAAAAATAAACATATTGCCGACGCGACTGTGTATTTTAAAAACTAACGTTTCTTCTTTAACATTAGGTCTATTGGCTCAATAGAAAAACGATACTAGCGCTCTTTGTGGAGATTTTTCGAAGTCATTTTTCCTGTGTAGCCTCTTAGCATCATAACGTGAAAATTGTATTAACTGATTCGGTAGCCCTAACATTATAGTTATTAGCAAAAGTGGATTTTTTTTCAAGAACTATCGTTTGAAAAATCAATTGTTAGTAGAAAAAAAATATCTTAATTTTCATAATTTCAAAATTGTAATAACATTTTTATTATTAAATTGCTTCTAAAATCATGATTATAAAAAAAAAATCTAACACAAATATTTCTGTTATTATTATAAAATAAAATAGGTGATTCTGATAGAGATGTAACTCCTGCTGATTTAACAAAAATGAAATACTTGGACTGCGCTATTAAAGTAAGTATTTAAATTCCTGTATGTATCAGCTTTATTAAGATATTTGTACACATAGAGGTAGCTCAACTAAAAAATCTGCCTCAATGGTGCATTCAGTGCCATAGCTAAGTCATAATTCTTTGAAAATTTGCATAAATCCCATATAATTTCATTTATTTCTTTAAAAAAAAAAACATTTTTTCATAGGTCAGAAAGAAAAAAAACAATTATGGGGTGAAAATTTGAACTTTTTGGAACTGGTGAAAAAAATTGAACCAATGTGAACTAATTCCTTACAAAGGATTTCTCAATCTCAATTTTTTTGATTTCGCAGTTTCCTTTATCACTTTTGATGATGGTAGTTATTAATTGCTTCATTCATTTAACTAATTGTGCTTTTTGCTATTATTATATACATTTTTGCAACAAATGAATAATTTTCATGCATATTTTGCATTTTTGGAGATTGTTTAGTTATTATTTTGCACAAACCGCAATAATTTCTAAAAAAAAAAATTCATTTGCAATTAAATTTTTGAATTTTTATTTGCATAAAAATATTTTTGGTCTTATTGATTAAACAAACAGTAGATGACCTTGTGAAATAAATTCAAGATTCTTTTATTAAGAGCCTAAATACAGTTTTCAATACAACATTTTTCCGAATGTAGGCGCTGCGATCGTTTTTGGTTTAAAAATGGTTTTTGCCTATGTATGAAGTTACATAGAAACTAACAGAAAAATAATTGCACGTGCTAAGCTTATAAAAAGCAATCAATGCAAAGCCAATGCATTAATGCACGTGGTAATTGTTTAATTATTTTTTTAAATCATTTTTAACGAGAGTTCTTCAAACTTTTGTGGGACGTTTTTGAGTCTAAAGAATTTAACATGGAGTTAAAAAGTATACGATTTTAAACATTATTTAAAAAATAGAAGGACTTTTTCAAAATTATATAAAGCGATCACTTAATGGAACAATACTTTCTATTGCATTTTGCGCTTTACTGTATTTTAATTGAACGATTGTGCAACTGTTTATATTGCAATTTTAGTAACACCTTAATAGTAACACTCATATATGTCTCGTTGTCGTCTGCTCAAAACAACAAGATGGAGGTGTAGGTAGGCTCTTAAGAAGAAATAAAAAAATGATGTGCCGAATAAAAGAGAATCTTGAAGAGAGGCTATACAATCAAAGCTCACTCAACAATGACATTTTTCTCTAACATGAAGTTGAGCTACCTTCTCTTACAATACTTGATATGTATTTTATATTATAACTTTCAACCCTATAGCATTTTTTTGGCCAAACATGCAAATTTTTTCTTACATATTTTGATTGTAAAAAAAAAATGAAATTTTGAAGTATTTTAGAAACTAGAATACTTAATAAATTATTGAAATATTTAAGAATAATTTCATGATTATATTTTTCAAAAATAAACATTTTACTTACCAAAAAAAAAATTGAAAACAAAATCTATTATTTTCTAAAACTGCCATTAAAAGTTTATTTTAAAGTATACAATCAACGTTAAATGATCCAATTAAATTTCTAGTTTCTAAACCACATTCCACTTTTTAATGTTACTTTTTAAACCTAGAATGTTCCTTTAATTTTTTTGTTTTTAAATTTATGTTTCAAAGGAAGCAATTCGTATCTATCCTCCTGTTCCCTTTTTTGCTCGCAAAATCACGAAAAATATCAAATTTGGTAAGAATAATCATCATAAAAATAATAAATAATGATAATAATTAGAGCTCGGATTTTGATGCCATTATCATTAATTAATTTTTTTTTCTCAATTTGTGGCCCGAGTGCCAATTGCAAAATAATCATCAGCTGCAATTATGCAGCTTTTTTTCTGATCAAAAAGGCTGGTTAGAGGCTAGATAATCTAGTTATCAACTAGAGTTCTAACCTCAAACCAATGTTTTTATTTAAAAAAAAACACAAAAATTATTTTTGGTTGATCTAAATGAAGGATTATTACTTCACAATTGGCTCTTGGGCCATAAATTCAGAAACATTTGCTTGATGTTGCATAAAAATCCGAGCCCTAATAATAATACATTCGCAGTGATTATTTTTTTTAAATTTTTAATCAGGTAACTACGAGGTTCCAGCCGGTGCCACTGTATCTGTTAGCCCATATATAATTCATCGCGATGTTAAATATTTTCCGAATCCAGAAAAATATGATCCAGACAGATTTCTACCAGAAAATCTCAAAAGACATCCTTATTCTTATATTCCATTTTCGGCTGGTTCAAGAAACTGCATTGGTAAGGATAATTTAAGTTTATAAGGTGACTGAATAGATATTTGTTTTGTATTTTCTTCCTCCAGATGGAGAAAAAAAAAAATAACAAAAAAATCCAAATTTAGAGGCTTCATTGCAAAATTACTTCGAAAAATCTCCGCAAAGAGCGCTAGCATCGTTTTTCTATTGAGCCCATAGACCGCATGTTAAAGAAAAAAACGTTAATTTTTAAAATGGCGGCAATATGTTTATTTTTCATATTTAAAGTTGTCTAATATTAAGTTTTCAAAGCGCAATTTGCACCTTAAATATATGCTGATCGAGTGATAGAATGACAAGAAATTGGTAAGTGCGGTTCTATTTTTAAAAACTATTTCAAAATCGCGAATTCTTAAATCTTATGTTAAACTCCATTGAGTAAGAAAAACACAACCATAAAAATACCTAAAAATATTTTTTAAAAAAACCCGAAAAAAAAACAGCATGTGGACCATTATGTTGGCTTCACTGTAGTTTCCTTTATAGTTTTTTTTTAATTATTTTTTAGGTATTTTTATGGTTGTGTTTTTTTTTTTTTAAATAGAAGCACACTTTCCAATTTTTTAAGGTTCTATAAATAGATAAACATATATTTAAGCTGCACACTGGACTTTGAATCGTCAAAATTGGACAACTTTAAATATGTAAAATAAACATATTGCCGCGCCTGTGTATTTTGAAAATTCACATTTGTTCTATTGGCTCAATAGAAAAACGATGCTAGCGCTCTTTGTGGAGATTTTTCGAAGTAATTTTGTTAAATTTTTATTTATTTTCTTTTTTCATTGTTCATAACAAAAACAGGTCAAAGATTCGCTTTGATGGAAGAAAAAGTTATTGTTTGCCATTTGATGCGCAACTTCAGAGTTAAATCCATGCAAAAAAGGGATGAAGTTAAATTATTAGCTGAACTTGTCCTCCGTCCAGCGAATGGAACATGGATTACATTGGAAAGTCGAAAATCGACATAATTCGCAATCCCTCCATATTTAAGGTGGCTTCATAGATATTCATTTTGCATTCGTTTCTTCGTATGGCGCGCGCCTATGCAGGTGGTAGCTGGTAGATGGTAGATGGATGGCAATGGATTCCAAAGGAGCTTACTGAAGATCAGGATGAAGTTCTTCAGAAAGGTGGTTACCATGGACCATTTCCGGTGGGGGGGGGGGTGCTTTTATAGGCTTGGACCTGTGTACAACTACAAGGTGCAACCAGGTCAAGGGGACCACATGCTGATGGATATCCCTCTGCATTCTAATGTTGAAAACAATTTGAATTTTTTCTTAATGTTGTTTCTAAAAAAAAAACGTTCGCTTGATGTTTGTGCATCCAAATTTTACAAAAAAAAAAAAGTCTATGGAGCACAGCATTAGCCACTGCAGTGGCGCCATCAGAGTAAAGAAAAGCAAAATGAATATTTAAAAAAAGCCGCTTTAAGTAATTCACGGTTGGACATTAGGGCTTGGCCACCGTGTGACGTCACTAACAAATAGAAACTATCTTGTAAAGCTATAGATAAGCATTTTCTTAACAATTTTTTTTTTACTGATTTTTAACATCCAACTATATTATTGCATATACTTAACCACAACTTAGAACCACACTGAACTTAGCCTACAAGCTTAACCTAATGTAAATATAAATGTAGCAAGTACATGTTTAACACTTATACAGTGGGATACCCTAATGTTGAGTGGGCTTAGTAGACTACTGGGCTTAGTGAACCACTAGAATAACTGAACCACTGAGTTTAGTGAACAACTAGGCTAACCTGAACACTGGCTTAGTTAACCACTGTGCTTATAGTGAACCACTCTGCTTAGTGAACAACTGGGTTTAGTAGACCACTAGGCTTAACTAGACCACTAGGTTTAGTGGACCACTGGATTTAGTAGATCTGTTGGCTTGGTAAACCACTGGCCTAACTAGACCACTGGACTTGGTTAACTACTTCACTTAGTGGACAACTGGGCTTAATGAACCACTAGGCTAACTGGACCGCTGGGCTTTGTGACCACCTGGGTTTAGTGGACAAGTAAGTTTAGGCGGCGACCACTGGGCTAACTGGAGCATTCGCTTTAGTGGACCACTAGCTTTAGTACATTGCTGGGCTTTGAAAACCACTGGACTTAGTTGACCACTGGACTTTGTCGACCACTGGGCTTTTTGGACTGCTGAACTTTGTTGACCATTGTGTTTACTGGACCATGGAGCTTAATGGACAACTGGGCTCAGTGGACCACTAGAATAACTGGACAACTGGTTTTAGTAGATCACTGGTCTTAATAAATTACTTGGCTAACTAGACCACTGAGCTTAGTTAACCACTGGGCTTAGTGGACCGCTGGACTTGGTATACCATGGGATGTAGTGGATACGAACCTTAAGGTTTATATTAAAATTGAGTCTGGTTTTTGTGGCAAATTAATTAATCTAAAATATTTTTGTTAATCAATTTTGTCATTTGACAATATCTCGTGAAACACACTCGGTACGACTAAAGTTATCCTTTATTAATTAGTCAAATAACAAAGTTACAAGTTACAAATACTTTATTCATAATATAATACAAATTACATTATTTTAAATCAAATAAACGAAGTTGGTGTTAAAATTAGTAATATTGCTAACTTTTCAGACTAGGATTACAAAGTTAATGATGACTAAATGATGACTAAAGATGACATATGAACAGCTGATTTTCAAACTATAATTAATATTCTGTCGTTGAGGAACAAAATGAAGAAAAACTAAAAAGTGTTTTAGAAACTAGAAGGGTAGCACACTCAATTATAAGGGTATTTTCATAAAAAAATATCATCTGCTAGGCAAACTCACATACAAAGCTTATTTTGAAAAGATATCAACCTGAAAGTACCATTAAGTGATTGAGTCGCCCTTCTAGTTTCTAAAACACTTTCAAGTTTTTCTTCAATTTTGCACCTTAAAGACAGGATAATCAAGGGTTCGAGAGGCCGAGATAGAGACATTTGCCCTAAATCCACTTACCCTAAAACCATTTGTCCTAAAGAAACATTTCCCCTAAAACCATTTACCCTAAAGAGACATTTGCCCTAAAGGGACATTTGCCCTAAACCACTTTTTTGTCTTTTCATATGGTTTAGTGTCTTTCGGTGGATTATGTTAAGTAGGTTCTGCATGTGGCAGGCATGCAAATAATGCCAAATAACTTATATTTAGACTGCTGATTAGGACAAACATCTCTTTAGGGCAAGTGGTTTTAGGGTAAGTGGTTTTAGGGCAAATGTCTCTTTAGGGCACATGGTTTTAGGAAAAACGTCCCATTTAAGGCAAGTGATTTTAAGGCAAATGTCCCTTTATGGCAAATTGTTTTAGGGCAAATGTCCTTTCAGGGCAAATGGTTTTAAGGCAAATGTCACTTTAGGGCAAATCTTTTTAGGGCAAATGTCACTTTAGGGCAAATGATTTTAGTACAAGTGTCTATAGGGCAAATATCTCTTTAGGGTAAATGGCTTTAGGGCAACTGTCTGTAGGGTAAGTATCTTCAGGGCAAATGTCACATGCCCGAATAATCACAACAATTTGTTTACAATTCTTAACAATTTATAACAGTTAAAATTACAAAAAAAAATGAAATATTACCAATAAATTAGATTAATAATTGTTTTCTTTAACTAGATTTAAACATATCACAAAGTAATCTTTCGATTGGAATGTTTCCAATAGTTTTACGAAAGAACATTTCTTCAATGGCCTGTGCATTTGCACTTCTTACCATCGGAAGCAACAACAAAAGTTTTCCGAATCGTACTTTAGAGGGTGGTTGATGGGTCATACTGTGATCCTGAAGCATAAGTTGTGTTTGATCCTGAAGGATTTCAACTTGAAGAGAATCTCTTAATCCACTTGTTTCTAAAAAAAAATACAAAATTATTATTAAGACTAAAGAGCTAGGTGTCCGTGAGGCCATGCTTTGTAACAGTGTAGAGCCCATGTTACGGGACTTAGGTCAGAACTCTCTTTATTTCGGGCGGAAATCGCCTCGGAAAAAGAGGGTATGTTATATTTTAGACCTAATCCAACTTGGTGCTGTGGGGACCTTTCTTCCAGATTCTGTAGACTCGTAATTGCTGTGGAGAAGAAATAATAAATAGGCAAGACGAATGCTGGTTGAACAATGTAATTACTTTAGTGTACTGCCAACCAAAAAAATACATTAAAGTGTAAATAAAGATGTAGATGGCGTTGCATTGCCAACGGAATCATTTGATGTGAGTAGTATCAGTTTCGTGAATCAGTAAATGGACCTCGAATTGAATGAGGCACGAGTTTTTATACCTTGGGCCTGTGTACACCTGCACTGTCCACTCACGCAAAAAGAGACCATGTATCAATTGGTATCCATTTGCTAATTCACGTTTGGACCAGGATATTCATTTGTCTTTTAGGTCCCTTTGAAATAAAGAAAGGGGTGGAAATGCTAGGAATTGGGGCGTTGGAACTCCAAGGCTGGTGTTTTTGCAAAGGAGAAAAATACATGTTGTCATAGATTCGTCGCCTGAAAATGGGCAGTTTGACATCCAAGTGGGCACATTGGACTTATTTTGGGGCAACACCTTAAAAAAGCATGAAAATGGGCAGTGTATGGGCTATAGAAAATTCTAAATGGACACTTAGACTAATTTTGTAGCAACAGTTTACAAAAGTATGAAAATGGGCATTTCATGGACAATTTAGATTGCCAGTGGGCACATTGCCTACTTTTATGGCAACTGCTTAAAAAAAAAGTAGATAAATGGGCAATGCATGGGCAATAGGAAATGTAAATGACCACATGGGCTACTTTTCTAGTTACATCTTAAAATGAAGAAAAATTGGGCCATGCATGAAAAATGCAGAAATGCAAGAAGGGGCACATGGGTTACTTTTTGTGACCACAGTTTAAAAACATGAAAATGGGCAGTGCGATCGGCTATTGAAATTTGCAAGTGTTCATGCACATGTGCATGAGCCACTTCATTGGTGGTGGTGGGGGGAAGGGTCACAAAATAAACCAAACTACAGCCACCTTAACTTGAGATGTATTTATATATTCCCTGATTAGGAATTAGTTGCACGTGCAAACTTGCAATTGTCATTTGCAAATAGACATGATGCTCCGGCCAGAGCCACTAAGAAAATCGCTACACATTCCAAAATATAATATGTGGCCACTAAAGTGGCTCATTATCACTTAGATTATACACAAATAAGAAAACATACTTCTTTAAAGGAGCTTATAAAGCACTCGTACCTGGTTTGAATAAGACAAGCCCTTTAAGACATGCATATTCTGTGTGATCAACACGCATCGATTCGAAGCGACCAATTGTATCTCTTAGTAATCTTGCCATTTCTAGCAACGATGCTTGTCTTTCCACTGACATGATACTACCAGCTAGAATCAGCCCTAAAAAAAAAGAAAATAAGTCACAATAGGCCTACGTATATTTATTAAAAGGCTGTGGCACTAACAAGCATTGAGAAAGGGCTTAGAATGTTTTCCTTGTAAAGCTATGGTTCCACTAATTCATGACTTTTGGGAGCCAGTTTGCTACCGCCCAGGAGACCGACTAATCGTAGGTCACTAAGTGACCTACACATTCATATAGCTATTCAGATGAGAACTATGGGTTACTCAGTGACCTACACTTTTGAAATAGCTACTCCTTTCAAATCTGTGGCTCACTGAGCGACCTATACTTTTCGATAAGAACTGTAGGTCACTCAGTAACCTACACTTTCAGATAGCAATTCAGACAAGAATGGTAGGTCACTCTGACCTATACTTTCAGATAGCTATATTCATCAAGAACTGTAGGCCACTCAGTGACCTATTCTTTCAGATTACTATTCAGAAAAGAACTGTTGGTTACTCCGCAACCAACACTTTCAGATAACTATTCTTTAAAAACTGTAGGTCATTCAGTAATCTACACTTTCAAATAACTATTCAAACAATAACTATATGTAACACAGTGACCTACACTTTAAGCTATCTGTTCCTTCAAAACTAGTGAGTTACTCAGTGACCTACACTTTCAGATAATAACTGTATGTTACTCATGTCATGACCTACACTTTCAGATAACTATTCTTTAAAAAATTGTAGGTCACTCAGTCATCTACACTTTCAGGTAACTATTCAGACAAAAACTATGGGTAACCTTTGGGTCACTCAATGACCTACACTTTCAGATAATAACTGAATGTAACTCATGACCTACACTTTTAGGTAATTATTCAGACAAGAACTGTGGATCACTTCGTGACATAAGACTAGTCTGTTCGTTTAGGGGCACAGTCGCAGTGCTCCGTCTGATATTAATTTCTTCAAGCTCGCCAGTGCCATTAAGCCGAGAGGCTCGTTCATACCATCATCGAACGCCAATCCCCATTGAGCTGCACTGAGCACGAACAACTCGCACCAAGACTCCTCCAAGAGAATCGCCTGGTCACGAAACGGCAATTGCAGAAAAGAAGGAATGCTTCGAGCCCATTTAACGGAGAAGAATAATAATTTGGCGGCGCATTCGTAAACATTCTCCGAAGGTGACAACGTGAAAGAGACGAAGTCGATACCGATGTCTGGTATCGAAGGCACCGACACCGGTTGATGCGACGAGAGTCTTTGAACGTGAGGAGACGTGAGAGGAGTGTGAGGTGTGGTCGAATTGTAAGATGTGGACGTTGGACATCTATCGTCTTGTATGGTATCCTCACGTTTCGTTAGAAAAGACGGTGTCGTACGCGCGCCTCGGTGTTTCTCTGAGAAAAAAAGAACTTAGTTTTACCATATGGATCTGCATAACTTGTTTTGAAAAAAAAAACATTGTATGCAAAACTTCATGTCTCTTTCCTTATGATCCTGTGGAAACTGCATAACTTTCAGAATCACAGTGTGACTTTCTGTAATTCTGGAAAACTGCTTCAGGTGGCTTTATAGATATCCATTTTACTTTTGTCTCTCCATAGACGTTTTTTTTTTGCAAAAATTTGGCCGCAAAAACGTCAAGCGAAAGTTTTTTTCTTTAAAAAAAACACAACTTTATGAAAACATTCAAATTGTTTTCAAAACTAGAATGATAAAATATTATGTTAAAAGTTTTTTTCGTGGCAATTAATATCTTAAAAAATAAATATTTCATAGTTCAGCTTGAAAACGACCCCATTTTTATAGTTTTTCTTTTGACATTTCATGAAAAACTATTTTCGCCTTTTTTTTTCAAACTTGTCATAAAAAGTTTATTTTGGAAAGATATATCACCATGAAAATATTTTTAGCATTGTCACCAACTATTCTAGTTTTTTAAAACACTTTGAAATTTTTTTCGTAATGTTTCTCCTGAAAAACGTTCGCTTTAAAAATATAAATTTTCTCAAAACCGCGAGTTTGCTAAGAGAGAGACCTCCTATAGAGCATAATAGCCACTTCAGGTGCGCCATCTAGGATGACAAAAAATAAAATAAATATTTATAAAGCCACCTTAACCTTCTGAAAGAAAAAACTGTTTAACTCTCTGCAAAATTGCTTAACTCGCTGGAAAATTGCTTAGCTGTCCGCAAAACTGTTGATTATTTTTATGCAATAGCATAACTTTCTGCAAAATGGCTTCATATTTTTTTTGCATAGCAGCATAATAATTTAGCAAAACAAATGCATTTTAAATCTACTAAACTGTCTAACCTTTGGTTGGAATAACAGTGCAACTGTTTTAAAAAAAACTGCATAACTATATATGAATAACATCATAACTTTTTTGCAAAACCGCCTAACAGCACTATGTAGTGTATATAATTAACTAAGGTGTTTTTTTTTTGCATTTATGTAGCTTTGCACAATAACAAAAAAAACCTCTGCAAAGCTATTACTATGCAAAACTATCTACATTGCAACAAAAACCTTCGGAAAAAAATACATAACCACATTTAACCTTAGACTATTACTCTACTGGACTGGCAACTCCCTATCTTCTACATGTTAAAGCGTTAAATGCATGTTCATAGGCAAAATAAATAAGGCAAAAGTGACGCCAGCTCCGCCTGGTGGCATTATTTTAAAAGAAAATCGTTAGCTAGATTGTTTTTTTTTGCAAAGGGGAAGACATTGGGGTGAATCATATACTGTATGGCAAGTTATTTTAGTTTTTTCACGTTTTACTGGATTTTCCAATTTTAATTCTACAATATTCTAGGAATCCAGTAAAATGCGGATGAAAAAGTAAAATGAATTTCCATATGTGATATTCTGCTGTGAATTTGTGTAAATCTTAGTGAATCTCGTACATGATTTTTTTTAATGTCGGCCCAGTTGTCCGTTCGTCTCCTAAGCAAAAAACGGTTGGAAAACGTTGTTGTTACCGTGTTTGTGACTCGCGTTTTCCTGATAATAGACCACAACCAAAACAGGTAACACTTTACAGACACTTTTTGACAGAACACAGCTGTAGTTCTTCATCGGCCATACTTTTTATAATAATATATATAAAAAATCCACCCTATATAACTACAAAATGAACTCGTCCAAAGTTTGACTTTCCTTTTAATATTCATATACCATAGTCCCGCTAGAGGCGCCACTTCAAAAACGACATCACGACGATTCAAAACTGTCCAACAGAAAATTTCGGGAGTTGCCAGTCCAGTAGAGTAATAGTCTAAGATTTAACTATGTTCAGTAATGCATAACTGTGTAACACTTTGCATAACTGCATAAGTTGCTGTATAACCGTTATGTTACAATATGCACAACGTTATGTTTTATACATTTGCAATTTAGAATGTTTTGACAATGTATTTCTTATGCAATTTAGACCCCTCAGCCACAGCATTAACTGCTTTAGCCGCATTTTTTTTGTGCGGCCAAAATCCGCAGATTAATTTTATGGCTATCTAGTTATCTAGCCGCCGAAAGTAATTTCAACTTAGCCAAAAAAAGTTTAATATTTTTTTTATATATATTAAGCTTTGTCTGTCTGTGTATAACGCTATACAAACGAGGACCAAAACGTTTAAGCACGTCGGAATTTATTTCAATATAAATGAACCGGTTTTTTTTTCTCGTGGTTAACTTTATGTTGCGCTCTCCCGATCCAAGAACCCAAACAATATTAAGAGGCTAGATACATCGTTTAGTTCAAAATTTCTCCGAATGTAGGCGCGCTGCGATCGTTGTTGATTGAAAAACCGTTTTTTAACGTTTTTTCTCCCAGTTCGAAGTCACATAATAATTAATAGAAAAATAATTTCGCGTGCTAACCTTATAAAAAGAAAACATTGTTAAGCCAGTAGATTAATGCACGTAATAATTATTTTGTTATTGTTCTGAGTTGTTTTTAACGGGAGTTCTTCAAATGTTTGGGTGACGGTTTTTTGCTCCTATGGGACTTAACATGGAGTTAAAAAAACGTAAGATTTTAAATGTTATTTAAAAATAGAAAGCCCTTTTAAAATTTAGAAAAAGGAATAATCCTGAAGGCAATAAACACATGTAAGTACGTGCTAATTTTTCTGATTGCTCTAAATCATTTTTAATCAGAGTTCTCTTAACTTTTGTTGGACGGTGTTTTAGTCCTAAGGGACTTAACATGGAGTTAAAAAACGTACGATTTTAAACGTTATTAAAAAATAGAAGGACCTTTTCAACATTTATAAAAAGAAAACATCGTGAAGCCAATGCATGAATGTATGTGCTTATTATTTTGTTATTGTTCTAAATCAGTTTTAACGAGAGTTTTTCAAATGTTTGTCGGACGGTTTTTGATCCTATGGGATTTAACATGGGGTTGAAAAAACGAACGACTTTGAACGTTGTTTAAAAATAGAAAGACCTTTTCAAAAATTATATAAATCGAGCACATGAAGAACAATAGTTTTTATTGCATTTTGCGCTTTACTGTATTTTAATTGAGCGATTGTGAGGCGATTTCTTTCAGTTTTAGTAACACTATATAAGAACACTCATTTGTCTCGTTGTCGTCTGCTCAAAACAACAAGATGGACGTGGATCTAGGCTCTTAAGGTGCTTATAAAAAAATGCAAGCGGTCAAGGTCATTCACATAAAATGTCATTTATAATGAAGTATTTGAATAAAATGAAGTATTTGAATAAAATAGTTAAATAATTTTAGTAGCAAAATTAAACTAGAATTTTGCTCCCGTCATTTCTGACGGGTTACCCCACTAGTTATTTAATAAAATTCCAGGATTATATTTGGGAATGTCAACTGGGTATGTTGTAGTTGAGAGTATGTTCTCCATGACTTTACTTTTATGCAATGACCACCGTTCCTCATTTAAACCTGAGAAATTAAGCCAGATTTCTTTTATCCATTTTGCCCTTTATTGTTTTTTTGTATTGGATATATTCTTTGTTTCTATTTTGTTACGACAACTATTTATTTACTAGTAGGGTAACCCGTCATAAATGACGGGAGCAAAATTCACAGGCAGTTGTGCCCAGCATTAGAATTTCTTTTCCTCCGCCCTTTTATGACGTCAGACCAAGTAACAAAACAATTAGAAATTGATGACGTTCATAAAAGGGCTGAGAAAAAGAAATTCTAATGCTGGGCACAATTGCCTGTGATAAATTGTAGTTTAATTTTGCTACTATTATCCCCTCCCCTCCCCTTTTTATATTTGAAAGAGAAAATGAGTTTTTCATTTTCTCTGGTGTGCGCATGCGCGTCGTTTGTTCCTTTTTTACTCCTTTCATTTCAATTTCAGTCACCCCCTCTCACTTTTTCCCCCTCCACGTTTCTCTCTCTTCCCCCCCCCTACACTTTAAAACCTTTTCCCCTCTCCAATTTAATATCATGGGGTTCTCGGATGGGGAGTGTGCAACATATAGTTGACCTTGAGAAAAAAAGCGGTTCATTCATTTAAATTTATATAAATTCCGATGTTACACACACACACACAGACATGGCTTAATATATATAATAATAATATAATATTATTAATCTCCAGTCATGATGCCTATTTATGTACTCAACTCAATTCTATCCCGATGACGTCATGGGCGCTTGCGCCTTTTGCCGTCATATTAATAATAATAATTTTACTCACGATAATTTTCAATTATTGTAACTTGAAAATTGGAATTTAGTCCAGTGTCCTAATAAATGAAATGACTTTCTTTATTTAAGTTTTTAATTGTTTTTTTTTTTTTTTGCAACTGCTTGGAACTTGAAGCCGCAATCTGCCAAATATCCTCCGAATTTCATCCCAGGCGAATGCCACTGAAAACATTGCGGCTAAGTTGGACTCACGCCCAATTTTACAGAAAAACCGCAAAAAATTGTAAAAAAAAAACATGGCTGAGGAGCATAATGCAATTCCTGGACTAATAATTTGTCCTTCTGTTATAGGCAATTTGGGCAGCTTAGATAGTAATCATTAAAATTCAAATAGTTATGCAAAAATTAGAGAGTTAAGCAACACAATTTTTTGTAGTAGTAGCTGCAGTTAAGTCTTAGAAATACTCTGTCAAACGCTTTTGTTTTCTTCCTATTTCTTACTAATTTTTCTTTTAGATTTATTTTACCAGAATCTTTGGAATCGGATTCACCATTTCGACTGTCTCTACTGGATTCACTGGAATCATCCACCTTCATCGAAGCAATTAGATGTTGATGAGACGTAGGTGTTCCGTGAACGACACTACTGCTGCCTGGTAAATTTGACAAGTGTGTCACTCCCTGAGTTAATAAAAATGGTGCAAATGGTGTGAAGGGTATATTGGGTAACGTTGAATAGTAACTGGAGAATGGTGTTGAGAGACCACTAGAATGGATGTCTCCAAAGACTGCGAGGCGCTTCGGAGGACATGCTCGTGGTGCTCTTTCGTGTTGAACAGCTGGAAGTGAAAAAAAAAGAAAAATCAGATGCAATTATTTGCAAAATTGAGGCATATTACAGAAAATTTGTAATTTTTGACAAAATAAACTTGCATTTATACTTTCAGTGAAGCACAATAGAAATATAGAATTCTAACGGTTTTTAGATATTTGTACCTTTGCTAACGCGGCAGTTTTGACCTTCCTGTACACCACTGCAGATGGTGACATCAGGGATGACACAGAAACTAGCAAACAACAATATCAGCAGTGAACCTAGTACAGCACAGATGGCTAGTTGCCACCAACCAGAATGCGATGAATTCTTCAATGCTTTGTACCTTTTGTACCTATAGTCTGACATTTGCCCTCGGACATCCCAGTGTGCAGTGTCTTACCATAACATAGACTGCCACATGCCCTCAAACATGAGTGGCATAAAGCGTGTCGTTGTTGTGTTTTTGCTCGAACTTTATGTTTCACTTTTGTCAACTTGATGTGGACCCGGGTTAAGCAGACAATATTTTTAAAAAAATTTGTATAAAATTTTCGTTTTAAAAAATATCAACATGGAAATATCCTTAAAGAGACCATTACCTCTAGAAATTTCTACTTAAAATTATGAAGAGACTTACAATTTGATTGTAAAAATGATGTTTATTTTTTTAAAAAGGACCTTCTTAATTTAAAAAAAAAACTTCAAAATGAATCGGTATTTGGTAGAAACTTGAAATTTCAGATAGATGCGCCACCAAACAACATGAATCGGAACTAAAGCAATAAAAATTATACTCCTCTACTCGAAAAATATCGATATATCGATATTTAAGCCTTTTGCTTGTGTTGTCACCTCACATTACTTTTAATTCACTATTCAAATACATGCATTCCCTATTACTTTTAATTCACTATTCAAATACAAGTATTTCCTATTCATTTCAAAGTGCTATGGATTTAATATTGGAATTATCTCCCACCTGCGCCACGTGGCTCTTGAGTTGATGTGAAAGTTGTATTGAGTTGAAGATGAATAGGGAATATATGTATATGATTAGGGAATTATGGAAATGTGGGGTGACAACAATTGTTATTAAACTGAGGGGTAGACTTTCGTTTTTAGAAACTTAAAATGGCGTTGTTTTTTGACTAATAAAAATCACTTTATTTTTACCTTTTTTATATAATTTATGTCTTATTTTTAATTTTAAAAATTATTTTAGCAATCATTGGGTGAGTTTTCAAGATATTTCAACAAAAAAAAATCCTGGAGGTAATGGTCTCTTAAGTGATTCAGCTATCCATCCCTTCTAGTTTCTCTTAATGTTGCTCTTCTGAAACACAGAAATAATCAGTATTCGAAAAATCAGCTGTTCATAAAAACAAAACTTTAAATGAAAGATTTCTTGGCTTTTAGATTTAATAAAAATATAACAGTGTTCTTTTTCAAAAAGCCTTGATTAAAAATATTAGCCAAAGATAAAAAGATTTAAAAGATGACTTAAAAATAAGTAGTTATTTTAATGAGCTGACGTTTCGACCTGGTATTGGTCATCTTCAGAGCAACAATTACACATCAAGATTCAAATACAAGCATCACATACTGACATCTTCTATGCTTCAGTAAACAAAATGGGAATCATTAGCAAGGCAGAAGAAATGACCCAAAGTCTTGCCCTTTTGGACCTTTACTGTTGGCATATGATAATATTGCCCTACTTAAAGACTTATTAAATGTACATCCTTGCAAGGGAAGACAAGGGCAATTCAAAGACTTTAAAAGAATTAATGACTAGAACTGATGCATATTTTTGGTCTTTTTTTCTAGAATGTTATTTAGAATATGGCATTCTCTTCCAGTTGATAGTTCTTCTTTGTTAGGACGATTTCAATTTAACAATGATGTCCTGTTTTACCTGAATGACAATCATTTGTGATCAGGAGCAATCCCCCCTAACCCCTCCCCCCTAACCCCTCCCCCTCCCTGCCACATGGCTTTAAAGCTGATTGCAGGTGTACTGAGTTGAATTGAAATGAATTGAATTAACAATGAGAAAAAAAAAACATTAATTTATCTTAAAAATACATTTTTTTGACTGGAAAAAAACCAGTAAGTCAAAAAAGGGTACAAAAATGCATGTTGAAAGCAAAAGATTTTATTTTTTGTTTATAAAAATCATCTTAATCACTTCTTGACTTTTATGAATTTAGTGCCAATGTGTGCTTTTATGGGGGTATAATGTGTGAGACTCCTATAAAATTATAATTTGAACACTTAAGTCACACACTGAGGTATGTGAGTGTGTGTATTTTATTAATATGTTATTTTATTGGAACAGTAATCATATTTCATCTAATTGGTTTTTAAACTCTAGGCCTATGGCAACATTTTGAGAGGAGAGAAAAAAATTGTTTTCATGACAATATATATTTTCATATATATAATACATTCTAAAAATATTATTAATAAATAATGAATATTTTTGGTATATTCAGTCAAATGCGTGTGAATTGAACTGATGTGATCCCCCCTTTTTTATTACTCTTGTGTGTATTTGGCTTACTGGACGTCACATTATGTAACTTCACACCCTATGAGTAAGAAGCTGATTTTTGTTATCATTGAATTTTGTCATAATATAAAAAGAAAAATATTATGATACCAAAAATCTGTTTCTTAAAACACAAGTAAATGTCTATATTTGCTTTATTTTCTACTTTTTTTATATGAAATATTAATATTTATTGATCAAATTATTTTAGATTTAGTGTCACTCTTAAAATGACAAATGATACAAATTTGCGTTCATGCTGGTGAACAAATTTGTTATTTATTTTTTTCTTTCTCGTGAATGGTCATTATTTATAGAAAAAAAATGTTTAGAATTCTTTGTTCTTTTATTTGGGGGGGGGAGGCAGACTAGAAAATAAGTGGTAAAATAATTTTTTTTGGAGCAAAAATTACATAAATGTTTCATTAGAAAAATTAAAATAAAATCGACATCAGAATGGATCATTGGCCGATCTGAGCAACAAGGCATTTAGAAATCGGAACAAGCTGAAGTTGGCTCCGCTCTTTTTATGACGACTGGCAACTTCTAATTGGTTTGTTGTGTGGTTCGACGTTGAAAAGGGCGGAGCCTGTGACGTCAGACTACATAACCAACCAATTAGAAGTTTCGTTTAGTAATAAAAAGGGCGGAGCCAACTTTTGTTCGTCCCGATTTCTAATTGCCTGTACAAAAAAGGCATTTCCTTTTTCTGTATCCCTGTTGTTCACACAGGGAGTTAGAAAACGGGATGAACAGAAGTTGGCTACGCCCTTTTTATGACGAACGGCAACTTCTAATTTTTTTGTTGTGTGGTTCGACGTTGAAAAGGGCGGAGCATGTGACGTCAGACTACATAACCAACCAATTAGAAGTTGCCGGTCGTCATAAAAAGGGCGGAGCCAACTTCTGTATGTCCCGATTTCTAATTGCATGTATCTGAGCATGCATGTACTGGGTACAAAATTCTAGGTTGGCAATATCCGGCATTGGCCACTTCGCCTTCCTTCCAATATGTAGTATATATTTTTTAGTGGCGAGCGAAGCGAGTCAAAAAAAATTAGCAACCTTTTCTTCGATATAGCACCATAAATGCAAACACGTATATGAAATTGAAGCAGTTTTTAAATTTTGGTAAATCTAAATTTACATTTAAGAAAAAAGCTCTCGAGGGACATTCAATTTTGAGACGTTCCCGAGGGCTTCACCATTTCTATATGATTAGAGGGCTTCTTAGCTTTGCGAGGCTCCCAATGGCCTTCCAGTTTTGAGAGGTATTTGGATGCCTCGCAGTTTCAAGAACATCCCCAACAACGTTACAATCTTGTTATACCTTGTATACTTGTGCACACATGAGTTAAATGAATTCAAATTAAATGTGTTTAGGTGAATTATACGGAATCCAGTTAAGGACATGAACCAAATAAAAATTGACTTTATTATTAATATTTTAAATTGAAATACTAAATCAATATTTTAATGTCAATAATTTATATATTATTATTTTAGTATTAACTCAATATTTTCAGATTATTAACTGAATAAATTGAATTCGACATATTGTTTGTTTGCCCTTCATAGAGCTCTGTAGAACACGTTTAATAAATTTAAATGCATTTAAATTATCAGGTGTGTGTACTAGGTATAAGGCTCCTGTTGAGCTTGTATATACTTATAACGTTTTTAATTTTCAAGTAATTACAGTATAGTTAGAATTGTATATTTTAATTTTCTGTTAAAAAATTAGCTTAAATTACAAAAAAATGTAGGTGGTTATAGTTTTCGAAATACGTATTGTCAATAAAAAGTTTATTTTGAAACATCAGCTGAAAAAAACCCTTTCTAATTTCTCTTAATTTTGCTCCTGAAAAAGAAAAATAATCAGTCTTTGTGAAAATCAGCCATTCATAAACAATCTTTAGTATTTTTTTAAAAATATTCAAAGGTCAAAGTGATTGACTTTTATTTTAAAATCAATCACTTTGACCTTTGAATATTTTTAAAAAATACTAAAGATTGTTTGCGAATGGCTGATTTTCACAAAAAATTAATAAAAAGTTTAAACCTTCAAGAAAATTCTGCGGAGGTCAGTTCCAAAATTGTGTGATTTAACATAGAGTCATCATCCAAGAATTATTAATTAATACATAAAGATGACGGAACTTTGTAAACATTATGTTCTCAAAGTCCATTTTGCTCATTTGCATATTGTGTCATTAGTTAGGTTAGTCTTATTATGTCATTAAATTGCTTATAGGAGCGGAATATTTTTTCTTCTCTCATTATTTTGTTGCTGAATGGAAGAAACGGTTTAATTATGTCGTGCACCAAATATATTTTTAAAATTTATTGTTAAAAGTGTAAAATAATTAGTAAAATTGTAATAAAATTAATTAATTTTGTGGCCAAATTAGTATTGTTTTTTTATGGTAAGTATGTACAAACTCTTAACTAAATTTCTTTATAAAAGTTGATTTACAAAAGTTATCAATCTTTTCTTTAATTTTAATTTCTAAACTTTTGAGCGACCCTTTTTGTTGGCGCCCAGATATACAGGCATCTGTAGACAGCTTCAGAATTTCTTTGCCTCCGCCCTTTTATGAGCTTCAGACCAAATATCAACCAATTAAAAATAAAAAGGGCGGAGCATGTAACATCAAACCCAGTAACAAACCAATTAGAAATGGATGACGCTCATAAAAGGGCGGGGCCAAAGAAATTCTGAACCAGCTGTCTACAGATGCCTGTCCCAGATATTAACGTTTCCCACATCCTGCTCATTGTTACGCCACTGTCTCACATGCAGTTCTGCCACGGGCAGCTCTGCCGAGCACTAGACATTCGTTTGCCCCACCCTTTTATGAGCGTCATCAATTTCTAATTGGTTAGTTACTTGGTCTGCTGTCACATGCCCCGCCTTTTTCAATCAATTTCTAATTGGTTGATATTTTGTCTGACGCTCATAAAAAAGTGGGGCAAACGAAAAGTTCGTGCTGGGCAGATATGCCTGTCACGGTCTTTCACGATAGCTTTGGTCAATTTGTATTTGGCCAATAGGAATGCAGTATTTTCTTTTTGCAGCATATAAAACCCGCTCCGCAGAATCAATAGTATTCTAAACAGAATACTAAAGCCGCTTTTCGCTTTCAGTGTTGCCAGATGTACATTTCAACTTAATATTTCATTATTTTTTTTACAGTCTAGGGGAGACTGCGCCCCTCAGACAACCCTGCAACAAACTTAATTTAACACAACATTACCTAAACATACCCTAATTACCTATATATTATTAATTAATTATTATTTGATTAACCCTTGTATTCACAGCATTTTTTTGTTATTAATGTAGTAATGTTCACAGTTACTTTATTGAGGAAAAAATGGGGTAATTGGGAGAAATTGACCAAAGCTATCTCCAACGACGTCATACTTAAAATCATCCCAATGGGAATTGTCCCAACAGGATACACAGCCCTATTTTCAAAAGCGCTTAGCAACTGAACGCGCAACTACTTAATATTTTTTGTGTTAAAAAAGGGGTTCGATTATTGCTTTAACAAGTTTACAAACTGTGAACATTTATATCATATTGGATTTTTGCTCATATGTTGCCCCTTTTTTTCTTCTTCTGAATATATAACATACTTAAATATTGGAATATTATTAATTCATGTTCATGTGTCAGCAACATTTTTTTTATCTGGTTTCTACCTCAACCATTAATGTTAAAAACCGTAGACATAATTTCACATTTTTGTTGTTCTTATTAATAATTTAGGTTCAGCGTTTCATCTTGTGTTTGTATGAGTATATTGATGTTGAGAGGGGGGGGGGGGTGGGGAGAGCTAAGGACCATGCAGTTTTTTTGGGGGGGGGTGACCAATGTGACACATGCCAACGTAACGTTTTTTTTTTCATAATTTTTAAAACATTGTCTGTGTTATAGTGGTAGTGATAGAGTATGTCTTTTTGTGGCTTGTGAACTTTTATGTGTATGGTTTTGTGTTGATGGTGTTTGTGTGTATTGCGTGCGTGTGTGTTGCGTGTGCGTGCTTGTATGTGTTGTTGGGTATTTGTGTGTGTGTGTGTGTGTGTGTGTGTGTGTGTGTGTGTGTGTGTGTGTGAGTGTGTGTGTGTGCGTGTTTCTGTGTTTGTACTGCTGCTATTGCGTTTGTTGTTGATTGTGTTCTTGATTTGTGTGCCTTTGTGTTTTGATTTTTGATTTTTTGTGTCAGTGTTTGATTCATGTGTGTGTGTGTGTGTGTGTGTGTGTGTGTCAGGGTGTGTGTGTGTGTGTCAGGGTGTGTGTGTGTGTCAGGGTGTGTGTTCTTGATGTGCAATGTGTGCATGTGTCAGGGTGTGTGTTCTTGGTGTGCAATGTGTGCATGTGTCAGGGTGTGTGTTCTTGTTGTTCGTGTGTCGGTTTGTGTGCTCTTCATGCGTGTTAGGCTGTGTGTTCTTGATGTGCAAGTGTCAGTGCTTGTGCTCTACGTGTATGTCAGGGTGTGTAAGATGTGTGTGTGTGTGTGTGTGTGTCAGGCTGTTTGTTCTTGATGTGCGTGTGTCAGGCTGGGTGTTCTTGATGTGCGTGTGTCAGTGTTTGTGCTTTACGTGTGGTTGTGTGTGTGTGTCACGAAGTGTGTTCTTGAAGTGCGTGTGTCGGTTTGTGTGCTCTTCCTGTGTGTATCAGGCTGTTTGTTCTTAATATGCGTGTGTCAGTGTTTATGCTTTACGTGTGTTTGTGAAGTGCGTGTGTCAGGGTGTTTTGTTCTTGAAGTGCGTGTGTCAGGGTGTTTTGTTCTTGAAGTGCGTGTGTCAGGGTGTTTTGTTCTTGAAGCGCGTGTGTCAGGGTGTTTTGTTCTTGAAGTGCGTGTGTCAGTTTGTGTTGTTCTTGGTGTGAGTGTGTCAATATGCGTGCTCTTTGTGTTCTTGATGTGTGTAAATTACATGTAAATTTGGTTCCTTCGAATAATAAAGACCTCAAGCTCTCTTGACCCTTTAACTATTTCTAATTGGGCTTCAATCGATTCGATTAGCCATATTTTTTATTGGCAAAAAAGTAAAAATAATTAATCTATGCAATGTTATGTTTCTTATACTTTGTCAAACGCTTTGCTAAAATAACACCAAAGACTTTTCCTAATATTTTACTGAAAATTGATGAAACAAGTTCAAATAAAAAAGTTTAGAGAAGTTGAGATAAGAGTTGGGTGAGGTTTTTTTTTGTCTAAGTGAAAAAGGTGTCATTTTTGACAAGTGAAAGTGTGAACAAACACCATTAATAAGAAATAAAGGGTAGGGGTGGGGGAGAAAGAGAAAGAGAGAGAGAGGGGATGAAGGATGAGAGAGAGGAGGAGTGTAAAATGTGAGCTTTGTTAATCGGTTGACTGCAAATGGCTTATTTTTTTAACATGGATGAGAACGAACACATGTTACAAGTCAAATCATGTGACTAATCGATGTCCAATTTGATTGGTCATATCTTTTTTTTTTGCCTAGAGGGTGGTTGCCATTATTTAATTGTTTTGTAGATAATATATATATATATGTATATTATAATCACTGATAATAAGTTTTTGCTTACGAAAAAGTTTACAGATAATTCAATGAACTTTTAAGTCGAGGATCAGCTGAGGATCACCTATAAGTTTAACTTACAATCTGTTACCTTTAACCAATCAAAGGCTTAAAACATTTGATTAAATCAGTCATTAACATTTATTTAAAGTAACTTTTGAATAATTTTAAAGCTGTTTTAATGAACCTTTAAGTCAAGGATCAACTGAGGATCACCTTAAAATACATTATTATTTCCAGTCAATGTAAGACTTAACATTTGATTAAATCAGCTGTTAAAATTTATTTAAAGCAGTTTTGGATAAATTTATGGTTATTTTAATCAACTTTTAAGTCAAGGATCAGCTGTGGATCACCTATACCTTATAACTTGTTACCTTTAACGTAATCTAAGACTTAACATGCTTTTGGTTAAAGTTAAAAGCTGAAGTTCAAGTCCTAGGTTTCATTCTTGAATTTAGGCCAAATTATTTGTGTTAGACAAAAATGTGCCCAAATTAAGTTTCTCTTGACAGTGGTCACTCAAAGATGACACCATTTCATCTATAAGACAATGGTCCTATTGTTCCAACTTTTTCTAGAAAGTGACCAGTGGCTTATGGTCAGTGAACTTTCCAATTTAACCTGTTTTGGTGGTGGTATAAATATAGGTGTTTTTACAGCAATCAACTCTCACTAAATTTATCTCTTCTTAACTCTATGTTATAATGTGCAAATGGTGGTGGGTGACATCTTTAAAATGTGAAATATATATTTTGTAATCTGAGTCAAATCTAAAGTTGTAATAAACCATCTACAATTGAAACCTCTAACAATTTGGTTCTTTAACTGGATCCAAATTCAAGAAAGACACTTAGCAATTAAACTTTCAACCCTTAAAAAAAGATTTCAAAGGAGAAAAAAATGTATTTTATAAAAATACTCTCGCACCAAGATTTTCAAGATTGGAACCCTGTTCAGAGAATTCGAGTTGAAATTGGAACCCCAAGTTTTATTGTTGAATTTGTTTCTAATTATTTGGTTCCGGATTAGAGCCCTAATTAAAGAAAAAAACTTTGAAATTAAACTTCAACTTCTACCCTCTAAACAGGAGTCCAACACAGAAAAATCCTTTTTTATATTAAGTATTCTTACATCAAGATTTTTTTTTATTTGTGAACCCTGCTCAGGGGGTTCAAGTTGATGTTATTTTTTTATATTTGAACCCTTCTGAGAGGGTTCAAGTTGATATTATTATTATATATATAATATCCCAGGTCTGTGTGTGTATGTGTGTGTGTGTGGAGTAACAAAACCATTGAAGCACGTCGGAATTTATATAAATTTGAATAAATGAACCGTTTTTTTTTTCTCAAGGTCAACTATATGTTGAACTCTTCCTTTGGAAAGTGTAGAAGGGGGAGAGAGAGAGAAAAGTGGGAGGGGGTTAGCGGAAAAGGTTGGAATGTGTAGAAGGGGAGAGAGAGAGAAAAGTGGGAGGGGTGACTGAAATTGAAATGAAAGGAGTAAAAAAAAAACGACGCGCATGCGCATAATTGCCTGTGAATTTTGCTCCCGTCATTTATGACGGATTACCCCACTAGTTTTTTATATTTGCACCCTTGTCAGAGGGTTCAAACTCATGTTTCTTTATATTTGAACCCTTCTGAGAGGGTTCAAGTTGATGTTATTTTTTATATTTGAACCATTGTCAGAGGGTTCAAGTTGATGTTTTAAGTTTCAAGTTTCTTTCTTTCTTGAATCTGAAAATTAATTTTGAATCATGTAAAATGGGTCTACTTTAATACATTTTATGAATAAATAATGAGGCCTATGCTAATGCTTTAAAGACGGGATTACACCGAGCAAACATTGTGCGGCACACGGATTGCGACATGCGACATCCTGTAGCATACTGGTGCGTGCGGCACACCCCAAAAAATCTTGCCACATGCGACATTCCCATTACACCGGAATCTACAACTGTTTTGTGTCGGCTTTTTTTTCTGCTCGTTTGACCATTCCATTGTATATGCGTGTAACTTGACTGTGGCATCCGTTTGTTCTCACTCGAATCAGAAACAAACATTTAACATGTTGCATGTCACACAGTTTCGCATGCTACATGTTGCATGTCACACAGCTTCGCATGCTACATGTTGCATGTCACACAGTTTCGCATGCTACATGTTGCATGTCACACAGTTTCGCATGCTACATGTTGCATGTCACACAGTTTCGCATGCTACATGTTGCATGTCACACAGTTTCGCATGCTACATGTTGCATGCCACACAGTTTCGCATGCTACATGTTGCATGTCACACAGTTTCGCATGCTACATGTTGCACAATGTTTCCTCGTTTTGTTTCCACTCGAATTGGAAACAACGTGCAACATGACGCACTGGTCACATTTGTAGCATGCCACTTGTCACATGTTGCACAATGTTTCCTCGGTGTAATCCCGAGTTTTAAGTTTTTAAATAAGTATCTTTTCCACAATTATTTTTTTGTTGAAAAATGTTTTAAAATAAACAATACTTTACCATCTTTTTTCATGTTTACTTCTAGGCATTTCTTAAAGCGACATGCTTGACACTGGTTGCGACGTGTCACATCCACGACACAATTACCATTCTCTTTACAAACGTAGTCCAAATTTCTGGAAATATATACAAGCAAATGTAAGAAACAAGTTTTGAATTTAAATACAATTTTTAACTGCATTTGAAATTTGACTATTTTCTATATATAATCAAGTTGTTAGAAAGATACACAGCAAAAAATTATCTTGTTTTAGAAAAACAAAAAAAAACAATGCAAAGTTTTTAAAAAATGAAAATGGCAAATGAATTTCCTAAAAGTATTTCCAATGATGATATACTTTCAAATAAGTTATTTTCTGTTAAAATTTTCTGCAATTTTTAAGTTGCGAGAGTTTTTCAGAAACTTTCAAATTTGGTCATCTCTTGGAAATTTCTATAAATAGATTATTTTTAAGAGGCTACACATCGCAAAATGACTTCGAAAAATCTCCACAAAGAGCGCTAGCATCGTTTCTCTATTGAGCCCATAGACCCGATGATGTTAAAGAAGAAACGTTAATTTTTAAAATACACAGTCGCGGCGGCAATATGTTTATTTTTCATGTTTAAAGTCGTCCAATTTTGATGGTTCAAAGTGAAACGTGCATCTTAAATATATGCTGATCGAGTAATAGAATGACAAAAAATTGGTAAGTGTGGTTTCATTTTTAAAAAAGTATTTCAAATCGCGAATTTCTAACTTTTATATTAAACTCCATTGAGTATACGCGCTCGTAAGCACAAAAAACATCCATTAAAATGCTCGTAAAAATACGTAAAAATAATTTTAAAAAACCACAATTAAACCACAGTAAAGCCAACACATTGGCACATGTGCTGATTTTTTTTCTGTTTTTTTAATTATTTTTACGTATTTTTACGAGCAATTTTAATGGATGTTTTTTTTTGTGCTTACAAGCGCGTACAAGCGATTTTGAAATAGTTTTTAAAAATAGAACCGCACTTACCAATTTTTTTGTCATTCTATCACTCGATCAGCATATATTTAAGGTGCATATTGCACTTTGAACCATCAAAATTAGACAACTTTAAATATGAAAAATAAACATATTGCCGCCGCGACTGTGTGTATTTTAAAAATATTCAGTTTTCGTTTCAAGTTTCTTTTTTTAACATCGGGTCTTATGGGCTCAATAGAAAAACGATGCTAGCGCTTTTTGCGGAGATTTTTCGAAGTAATTTTGCGATGTGTAGCCTCTTAAAAAATATCATGAAAATTTTTTAGGCCAACTTTTATATTAACTTTAACTTTTTTATTATTTAAATTTGGTTAAAATTTGCATAAAAGAATCAAAGTGAAAGTACTAACAGTTATGCAACAACACTATAGGAATGCTGCAAGGTTTTTTATGCTCTGAGGTTGAAATGAGATGTAAGGGGGGGGGGGGGGGGTGGGAGGGAGCCTCTAAAGGACCCAAAAGGTTCAGGAAGTATTCATTTGTACCTTCTAATACTTCTTTTGAAAAATCCTCTACATCCATCACAACTCGGAACTCCATAATGTCTTCCGGAGGCCTTGTCTCCACAAACTCGACACATCATATCTTGTTTGAGACTTCCACCAGGACTTTCTGAGTCTCTGTCACCATTTAGATCACACATTTAGGTCCGTTTTTTTACTTCTGAAGACACTGAAACATGAAGAAAAAAATGTTATGTGGTGTCATCTGTTTTTAGTTTAAATTGTTTCACTGATACTAGAAACATTTTTAAGGGAGGGTTAGAATGCCAGAGACTGTCACTGAACTTTACAGTGGACAAACATGTTCAGAATTTACTTGAGTGTGTTCTTGTAATGTGACATCAGGTGGAAACATCTTCAACACTGATGCGTGTCTTGGTGTCGCAGGTTGTGTATCAATCATTGCGGGTCTAATATTTCTATCACAGTTTGTCAGAATGTTTTGTTTGTGTATCATATTACTTGATTTTCTTGTGTATCTTTGTCTCAGAACAAACTGGTGTATGAGTATGAGTCGCATTGTGAGTGTCAGTCTGTGTTTTATTTGTTTCAATGCGTGTCAGAGTGTAGTTACTGTAGTATATGCCTGGGCCACTATAGGTGTTATTGTGGTTGTGTCTTGTGGTTGTGTCTGCATCTTGTGTCTGCATCTTGTGTCTGCATCTTGTGTCTGCATCTTGTGTCTGCATCTTGTGTCTGCATCTTGTGTCTGCATCTTGTGTCTGCATCTTGTGTCTGCATCTTGTGTCCGCATCTTGTGTCCGCATCTTGTGTCCGCATCTTGTGTCCGCATCTTGTGTCCGCATCTTGTGTCCGCATCTTGTGTCCGCATCTTGTGTCCGCATCTTGTGTCCGCATCTTGTGTCCGCATCTTGTGTCCGCATCTTGTGTCCGCATCTTGTGTCCGCATCTTGTGTCCGCATCTTGTGTCCGCATCTTGTGTCCGCATCTTGTGTCCGCATCTTGTGTCCGCATCTTGTGTCTTTGTTGGGCTGTGGTTGTCATAAGCTTGTGTTATGTATTTTTCTTTTTTCTGTGGCTGTTGTTGCTTGTATTTTGTGTCTTGTGTTGATGTGTATGTGGCTAGCATATGCTTGTGACTGTATATTGTGTTTGTTTCTTGTGTCTGTGTCTGTTCGCTTTGGTATCTGTATGTAAACAAGTGTATCGTGGTATACATAGCGTGTATTTTGTTTTATAAAAAGAGACAAAATACTTGGTTATTTTTGTATCTGTGTCTCACGTCTTGTGACTGTATCTTATGTCTTGTGGCTTTGGCTGTCATATATATATATGCTTGTGCCTGTATCTTGTGTCTGTTTCTTGTGTCCATATTTGTGTTCTTTTTAGCTTTGGAGTCATTTTCTTCATCACTGTGTACGTGTATGTGGTGTCTACATGTGTGTCGCGGTATACATAGTGTGTTTCTGGTTTATAAAAAAGAACAAAATGCTCGGAGTTTTTTTTTTTTCTTCCTCTTTTGAAAGAACTGATTCTTGTTAAGATCTTTGTAAAGAGTAAAAATGGGATCTTTGAAGTTGTTTAATAGTGAATGACATAAAAAAAAAATGATGTTACCAAAAAAGATATTGGATGTTATTCAGAATTTCAGATACAGAAAGACACAAACACAAAAATAAACAATTTTCTATACCCGTATAGATTTTTTTTTTATTTCTTTTCATACTTTTTCATATAAAAAAGTGATATTTGATTAGAAGTTCTCTCTTTTCTTTTTTCTTTTCTGTTTCAATTGGTTTAATCGTGTGTGAAACAGTTGCTTACAAAAAATGTGGATTGCTGCTTCTGACAAGAGAGAGCTTGAAAAAAAAAACCGATTACGAGGTTTATGTAGTTTTTTTAATTGATATTATTGGCTTTATAACTGGACACCTGATTAAATGCCAATTGCCCAAAGTTAAGTTTGTTGTTATTAATAGCATACTATGAAAATAATGAAACGAAAATATTTCTTGAAAAAAGTAACAAACGAGATATTTAAAAGTTGAGAAAGAAATTTCGAAGTTTATAAAAAATACTTTTCAAAATACAAAAAAATATCAAATAATTTTTTAAAAAAAAATATATATTTAAAATTTGCGAGAAATATTTGAAATTTACGAGAAGTATTTGAAATTTATGAAAAATATTTGAAATTTATGAGAAATATTTGAAATTTACGTGAAATATTTGAAATTTAATAAAAATACATTTCAAATTTACGAGAAATACTTGAAATTTACAAGAAATACTTGAAATTTACAAGAAATACTTGAAATTTACAAGAAATACTTGAAATTTACGAGAAATATTTGAAATTTACGAGAAATATTTGAAATTTACCTGAAATATTTGAAATTTAATAAAAATACATTTCAAATTTACGAGAGGTATTTGAAATTTACGAGAAGTATTTGAAATTTACGAGAAATATTTGAAATTTCAGAGAAATATTTGAAATTTAAGAGAAATAATTGAAATTTAAGAGCCTCTATCTTGTTGTTTTAAGAAGACGACAATGAGACATATGAGTGTTACTATTATGGTGTTACTAAAGTTGCAAGAAATAGTCTCACAATCGTTCAATGAAGATACAATAAAGTGCAAAATGCAATAGAAAGTATTGTTCTTTTAAGTGCTCGCTTTATATAAATTTTGAAAAGGTCCTTCTATTTTTAAATAATGTTTAAAATCGTATATTTTTTTAGCTCCATGTTAAATTTCATAGGCTCAAAAACCGTCCCACAAAAGTTTGAAGAACTCTCGTTAAAAATGATTTAGATCAATAACAAAAAAATTACCACGTGCATTAATATATTGGCTTCATGCTGATTGCTTTTTTTATAAACTTAGCACATGAAATTATTTTTCTTGTAATTTTTATGTGAATTCTTGTAAATTTCATATATTTATTTCTCTTAAAGAAAAAAAAGGGATCTTTCCTTATAAAGTTTCCTGTTTATTTTTATGAAACACAATCACGTGAAGATTTCTTAAGCACTTTTATCTAAGGTTATTTTTTTTTCTCTCAATCTGTGTTTGTGTTTAGATTTTAAAATCGTAATGTTAAAGATAACACGTGAGCATATAAACCGGATTTTGTTATTTCTTCCTATATTTGCCACCTATTTGTATTTTTTTTAAAAAAAAATATACTTTATGAGTTATGTGATATATTATCCAGTATGTACAAACATCCGTGTGTGTGTGATCAAAGATTTTAGTGCAATATGGTCCTTATGTCAATAATATTACAACCGTTTAGTTTTCTCAATTTACAAGAAAAAAGGGGGGGGATTTAGGCAAAATGAGATAAATTTAAGAGGCTACATTGCAAAATTACTTCGAAAAATCTCGTTTTTCTATTGAGCCCATAGACCCAATGTTAAAGAAAAACAGTTAATTTTTAAAATACAAAGTTAAAGTTGTCCAGTATTAAGTTTTCAAAGCGCAATTTGCACCTTAAATATATGCTGATCGAGTGATAGAATGACAAAAAATTGGTAAGTGCAATTCTATTTTTGGAAAACATTTCAAAATCGCGAATTTCTAACTCTTATGTTAAACTGCATTGAGTACACCCAAATAAGAAAAAAACATCCATTAAAATGCTTGTATAAATACGTAAAAATAATTTTAAAAAACCAGAAAAAAATCAGCACGTGCGACAATGTGTTTACTTTATATTAACCTTAGCAGTAACAGGTAATTTTATATTTAATTTAATATAAATTAATACCTGAAGTTTAAAAAAATACAAAAAAATGTAATTTATTGCACAGGAAGTTGTGCCAACTGAGCACTAGAATTTCGTTTGCCCCGCCCTATTATGACATCTGACCAAATAACAAACCAATTAGAAATTGAAAAGGGCGGAAGCATGTGACATCAGCCCAAGTAACAAACCAATTGGAAATTGATGACGCTCATAAAAGAGTGAGGCAAAAAAAAGTCTAGTGTTGGGTACAACTGTTTGTATTTATTGCCCCTGAAAAAACAAAGGGTTCAAAAAGAGTAAGTGGGGGGAACTTCTTTCTTATTGTTTTTAGAGGGAAAAAACTTTTTTTTTTCTTAATTACCACCAGCACTGCCTCTCTAGAAGGGCAATAAAAATGTCAAAATCACATGAATGTAAAAAACTATGTTAGTGGCTCTGGAAGAGGTTTTTCGAAATAATTTTGGGAGTGCTTTGGTGAACGCTACGAAGTAATGCAGCCGCAATGTAGGGCAATTTCCGGCTGCAAATATGCAGAATGCAGCCACCAAGTAATATCTAATTTGGTTGGTGCATTTGAACAATGTGCATCATGTGCAATGGCATTTGCTGCTAAATTACTACTTCATGGTGTCCAACGAGGCATTTATGACCATGAGCTTAGCTGTAGGTTAAGGTAATGTTACTAAATACTGCACTATATGTGCATTTGTTCAACTACATTAAACGAACTAGAGAATACTTCAGTTACTGCCTTCTGCACATGCGCAATATGAAGAACGTATCTTGTCACAACCTACTTTACTTTTTAATATGGGTTGAGAGCCTAAATAAAGCGTTTAGTTCAAAATTTCTCCGATTGTAGGCGCTGCGACCGTTTTTGATTGAAAAACGGTTTTTTAACGTTTTTTCTCCAGGTTTCAAGTCACATAATAATTAATAGAAAAATAATTTCGCGTGCTAAGGTTATAAAAAGAAATCATTATGAAACCAATAGATTAATGCACGTGCTAATTTTTATATGATTGTTCTAAGTCGTTTTGAAAGGGAGTTCTTTAAATGTTTGGGTGACGGTTTTTTGGTCCTAGGAGACTTAACATGGAGTTAAAAAATGTACGATTTTAAACGTTATTAAAAAATAGAAGGACCTTGTCAAAATTTATAAGAAGAAAACATTGTGAAGCCAATACATGAAAGCACGTGTTAATAATTTTGTTATTGTTTTAAATCGTTGTTAACGAGAGTTTTTCAAATGTTTGTGGGACGGTTTTTGATCCAATGGGATTTAACATAGGGTTAAAAAAACGAACGATTTTGAACCTTGTTTAAAAATAGAAGGACCTTTTCAAAAATTATATAAATCGAGCAATTAAAGAACAATACTTTTTATTGCATTTTGCACTTCACTGTATTTTAATTGAGCGATTGTGAGGCGATTTTTTGCAATTTTAGTAACACCATATAAGAACACTCATTTGTCTCGTTGTCGTCTGCTCAAAACAACAAGATGGACGACGTGTATCTAGGCTCTTGAAAGATTTAATCATCATGCAAGTAGGCCTACTTTTAGGCCCTTTATACACCCTACAATTTTTACTTGCATTTTTGTGTCAATTAAATGATGAATGTTTTCGCGAATGATTTGGTACATAAAATGTATAAATTAATTTATAAATTATCAATCGGCAGTTATACACTTGTAAAATTATTCGAACATTTTTACCTAAAAAAAAAATGTGCGCAGAACAGTGCGTGATGTGACAGTTTATCATATATCTAACCTTGTGACCTTCTAGACAAGAGAATTGGTGGAGAGGTGTGGCTAAATATGTTGCAGAGCGCATCGTAATATAGCTTTGTAAATTACATAAGAATGCAGCTGACCCTGAGAAAGCGCTCTAGTAGATGGTTGATCATTTAAGAAAAATAGAACATCTTCTAAATTAATGCAACTTTGAACAAATAATTTAACATTCACGTCGTTTATACACATGCGATGTCACATTTATAAATTAATTTATACATTTATTTAAGAACTAATTGATGGTGTATTTAACGGGCTTTAGCAAATTAGTCTATTATTCCAGTTTGTTATAATTCTTCAATCAAGTTCAGATATTTAAGGTAGTTCAAAATTAAATTGACGAAAACCTTTTTTGTTGTTGATAAAAATGTTATTGGATAAATTTTTTGGATAAATTTTAAGAAACAAATTCAAAAGTTTGCCAATTAAAAACTAGAATGACAAATGAATAATTAAACATGCTAAAGAGATTTTCACAATAATAACTTCAAAAGATAAAACTTTTTTTAAAAAGTTTTTTTTAAAAAAAATGTCACATTGCAAGTAAATGTAAAAGTTTAGTAGTCAAAGTACAGTAAAAAATAGTTTATATTTAACGATATAATCGTGAAAAATGGAAAATACTTGTCAGCAGATTCTCCTACTATTTCAGTTTTTAACATACTTTTGAAATCTTTCAATAATTATTTTGCTTTTAGAAATAGTTTATTAAGTTTGCGCAAAAATTCGTTTTACTATTCTACTTTTTGTTGTACACGTTACTTTTTAAGTAAGTACACAAGAAACTAGAATGGTAAATAAAGTTGCTAAAAAGTATTTTCACGAATGACATAGAAGTCTAATAAATTCATACAAAAGTTTACTTTGAAAGATATCGTCATGAAAAAAAATTTTTATTTTTTTTAGCATAATCTCAAATACTATTCTAGTTTCTAACAAACTTTGTAATGTTTTATTCTTGAAGTTGCTGTTTTTAAAGAAAAATGTTTGCATTTTATACATCTTGAATTAATTATAGGATTCGTGAACGCTTACCTTAATTTTACAAAATTAAGTTGCAACTTCAACGAAGTTTGTTAATTAGAAACTAGAATGACAAGTAATGATGACAACTTATTAAAAAAAAATAAAATCGTTTAAAATTTGTCTCGAAAAAAATATTTATTTTTTAGCAAACTCTCGCCTATTATTCTAGTTTCTAACAAACTTTGTAATGTTTTATTTTTGAAGTTGCTGTTTTTAAAGAAAAATGTTTGCATTTTATACATCTTGAATTAAATATAGGATTCGTGAACACTTACCTTAATTTTACTAAATTAAGTTGCAACTTCAACAAAGTTTGTTAATTAGAAACTAGAATGACAAGTAATGATGACAACTTATAAAAAAATATCATTTAAAATTTGTCTTGAAAAAAATACTTTTTTTTAGCAAATTTTCACCTACCATTCTAGTTTCTAGCAAACTTTGTTAATGTTTGTTGTTCTCTCTCTCTCTCTCTCTCTCTCTCTCTCTCTCTCTCTCTCTCTCTCGACCTAAGAAATAATTATAGGACTCATTAAACAACTTACCTAAATTGTTACTAAATGTTGTTGAAACTTCTTGTTCTTGCAAGTTAAAACTTTTGTTTTTATAAAAAAAAAAACTTGAATAACAAAACAAATAATTCAAATCGTAATTAAGGAATTAAATGTACGTTTAAAACTGCATTACATTAAAAAAATACAAGAAAAATTGTAATTATTAAGCGGTTTTTAAGCACCAAGAAATTTCTAGTGAAGTTTTTTTTTTTTTTCTTCAAAGCAACCAAAAAAAAACGTCTGTTTCCGATGAAGATTAAATAAATAAATGTATCATCAGTTTAGGTCTTATTTAAACTTTTTTTCGTGGCCCTATCAAGATTTTTTTTGTCATTTCTCAGTATGTCTTCTCAGCATATGTTCTTAACATAAAATACAACCCTTATTACATAAAAAAAATATATATATATATAAAATAAATTATATGACAAACTCTCAAATTTGTAAATGGTAGTTAGTGTTAAAGTTTGTTTTTTGGGGAGAGAACGATAGATAGAGAGAGAGAGGACTCTCCAAGTTTTTAAGGGGTGTGGACATTGATGTCGGTTGGTTGATTGGTAAATGACAGACGACACAAGTCTAAGAGTTTTCTAAATATCGAGCATTTTGGTTGGTTGCCTGCTTTGTGTCCAGTTTTAGGTTTTTTTTAAGGGGGGGGGGGTAGGGGATGGGGTTGGGGTTGTTGCATAGACTTTTACGTAGTGTAGGTGGCTATGGTTGTTCTTAATGGTTTTTTCTACTTTTTTCAGCACATAGGATGCATACCATGTCTTGAGAAACTTAAGTTTTTTTTAAAAAAAAAAAGTATGTGTGTTTTTGCTTATAAAAGTGTGTGTGTGATTGATTATAAAATGTGTTGTGTGTGTGTGAGTTGTGTGGAGGTTGATGTGTATGTGTGCTTGTAAAAGTGTGTATTTTGCCTTCAGCTTATAGCCTCCTCCTCCTCCTTCTAAACCGTGAGAAGTGTCCAGGTGTTGCAGCTGACATACCCTTCCAATCTAACTGTATTGGATGTCATCTTGTTTTGTGTGTGTGTCTGTGTGTATGGAGTGGCCAGATGCAGATTGGGCCTCATGATGATGGTGCATTGCAATTGCAAACAATGTTTAATGATAAAAAAAAACCTTAGAGGCTTAGATAATGGTCTTCTTTTTGTACCAAATAAAAATCTAATGTGGGTGTATCTTTGTGTCGCAAGCTCCTTGTGTGACTTTTTGTAACAGTTTGTGTGTTTTTGTGTGTCTCAATGTGAATGCATCACAAACTTTGAGGGTCTACCACATTGTACTTGAATAGATGGTGTCATTAGGTGTGCTTGTTCTTGTGTCACTGTGTGGCTGGTGTCATTGGTTGTGCTTGTCTTGTGTCACTGTTGTGTCTGGATGAAAGTGTCCGATTGTGTGTCAGTTTCAAATTTTGTTTGTTTGTGTTGGTGCTTGCTTCAAAGTTGTTTGTGTAATAGCATTTGTGTCTGCTGCAAATGATGTGCTCGTGTATAAACATACACGTTGTGACACAATTTGAAATAGTCACGCATAAGTAACACAAGCAATTTCAGTTTGTAACAATTTGAATGCTTGTTTGAGTCTACCACAGAATGTGTGTATGTTTCAGTTTTTGGAACTGGTTGTATCTGCCTCAAATTGTTTTGAGTGACAGTATTTATATCTATTTCAAACTGTGCGTGACAGAGAGACAGATTGCCACACAATCTGAAGTAGTCACACATACTGTACTGTGACATGCGAACAGTTTGAGTTTGTTACAATTTTTTGTATCTGCTACAGTTTGAGTTTGTTACAATTTTTTGTATCTGCTACAGTTTGTTTGTCTAGTTCACAGTGGCAGTATTTTTGTGGCATTGTCACTGTATGTCTGTGTTTGCATTGCAGTGTCACTGAGTGTCAGTGGGTGTGCTTGTGCGCGGCAGTGTTATTGTGTGTCAGTTTCTGTGTGGCAGTGTCACTGTATGTCAGTCTTTGTGTGGCAGCGTTCTTGTATGTCAGCATTTGTGTGGCAGTGTCACTACATAACAGTGTCACCATCTCAGTGTATGTGAGTTAGTGTCACTGAATGTCACTGTGTGTGTGTTAGTTTCACTGTTTGTGCGTTAGTGTCGCTGTTTGTGCGTTAGTGTCACTGTATGCAGCTGTTTGTGCATTAGTGTCACTGTATGTCAGTGTTTGTGTGTTAGTGTTTGTGTATTAGTGTCACTGTGTATGTCAGTTCTTGTGTGTTACTGTCACTGCATATGTTAGTGTTTGTGTATTAGTGTCACTGTATATGTCAGTTCTTGTGTGTTACTGTCACTGCATATGTCAGTGTTTGTGTGGCATTATCACTGTTTCAGTGTCTCTGTGTAGCAGTGTCATTGTCTCAGTGTTTGTTAGACAGTGACACTATGAATCAGTTTGCATGACAGTTGCTGTGTGTCAGTATTTGTGCGGCGGTATCACTGTATGCCAGACTGTCAGTATGTATGCCAGACTGTCAGTATGTATGGCTGTGTCTCTTAGAGACCTACATAAAGCCCATGGGCCGGTGGGCTTTTGCAAAAGCCCAGCCGAGCCCATGGGCTGGGCTGGGCCAGGACTGGCATTTTTATGTTAAAGGCCCATGGGCTTCATCGGCCTGGTGGGCTTCATGGGCCTGGTGGGCTTCATGGGCCTGGTGGGCCTGGTGGGCTTCGTGGGCCTGGTGGGCTTCGTGAGCCTGGTGGGTTTGGTGGCCTTTGTGGGCATCATGGGTTTGAAAGGCGTTTTATCATTTCTCTCATGGGGTTCTTTACAAATGTATAGAACTGAACCACATATATTATTTCACACATTAATAAAAGTATGACATATTCCTCACTGACCAATCAATAAAATAAACATATTAAAGCCGTTAATGGGGCAGTTTCTTTTCTTGATAAGCATGTGAACCTGTGAACCATTTAGTGTGGACATTAGAGACCTACACAAAGCCCATGGGATGGTGGGCTTTAGGGATAGGCTGGGCTTGGATCGGTATATTTATGTTAAAGGCCCATGGGCCTGGTGGGCTTTGTGAGCCTGGTGGGCTTTGTGAGCTTGGTGGGCTTTGTGGGCTGGGCCCAGCATAAAGTCTCATGGGCTGGGCTGGGCTTCAAATTTTTACTCAATGTAGGTCTCTAGTGTCACTGTGCATCAGTGTTTATATGTCACTATGTGCCATTGTGCGGCACTGTCACTATGTGTCACTGTCACTGTGTGGCAGGGTCACTGTATATCAGTGCTTGTGTGTGAGTGTCACTGTGTGTCGCAACAACACTAGTAAAAAGTTTCATAATTTTTTAGTGTTAACTCGTTTTTTTCTAATGTTGTATCTAATCAATACGCTTGACATTATTAATACCACTGTCTATTAAACTATTTTAACAAAATTTGTGAATATAGGAATTTGAATGATTACTCTACAAGTAACTCAGAGGGCTTGTGGCAGAAAGACCATGATTTGACCTTTTCTAGACACTTACTAGACACACAAAAAATTGAACACACTGAAATAATGTAAACATTTTTTTATTAAACATTAAATTGTTTTGTTTTGAAAGATGTTAAATCCATGAAATAATAGTTTTTACACCAAAATATTTATTTAACTCATGAAACTTAAGATGCGCCCCCCCCCCAAAAAAAATGGCGTATAAAGATATGTCTCAATTGGTTCAATATCATCGATTGAATATATAAGTAGACTTTGGGTGCAGTTAGTTGTTATTTGATCCTTGGCAACGTTTTTTTCTGGTTCGATTTCTCTAATCTCTCTTCTCTTGTTTTTTAAATCAATTGAAACTTAAGGCGAACTAATGTGTAAGATCTTCCGCCCTCCCCCCACCCACCCTCTCTCTCTCTCTTTCTCTCCTTTGGCACACATTTGTATAGATCTACAGTATGTGTTATGGACATGGAGCCATCCTATGTACATTTACAGGAATAATACCAAATTGCCCAAAAGCTGAGGGGCTGATGGATCAAAATGATGTGTGATCCTTCCACCAGCTTTCTTTTTTTTCTTCTTCTTCTTTCTCTCCAGACTGTGGAGTGGGCACAATTTCTCACAGTCACACACACTCATATAGCCTCAAACAGTACACAACTTTAACATGCTCAATAATACCAGCTTCACTTAAGGTGGTTTTAAAGTATAAACACCTCCTAGAGCTCTTTGACTACTTTGTCTTTTAGGAGTAAAATTAAGAGAAAGCTAGAACAATGTTTTAGAAAAACTGGAACACATCTAATACACTCATAATTTCTATTAATATTATACCTAGTACACACACCTGATAATTTAAATGCATGTGAAGGGCAAACAAACAATATGTCGAATTCAAGTTAATTCAGTTAATAATCTGAAAATATTGAGTTAATACTTAAATATAATATAGAAACTATTGAGAAAATATTGATTTAGTATTTCAATTTAAAATATTATTAATAAAGTCAATTTTTATTTGGTGTTCATGTCCTTAACTGGATTCCGTATAATTCACCTAAACACATTTAATTTGAATTCATTTAACTCATGTCTGTGTAAAAAGGAATAGGGTCAACTCATGAACTGAAGAATAATGAGTTCAAGAAATCAGCTGTTCGTAAACCATCTTCTAAAAGAAGGTCCTACGGGCCACTCACAGGCAGAAGAAAAAAAAAACCCCCAACTGAAAAATGGCCCAAATGACGATGATTAGTAGATATTTTATTTTTATTTTTGTCTATAAAAAGTTTATTTTGAAAGATATAACTAACAAGAAAATACCCGTAGAGCTACCATTCTAGTTTATAAAACACTTTGTAGCTTCTCTTAATGACAGAATAATCAAAAAGTTCGAAAATCAGCTCGTCATAAACCATTTTAAGAACCTTTTCTATCATCTGTATCAAGCAATATGAATTTTATTGTTGTATTTTCACATTTCTACAATTGTGTGCATGTAAACTGGTGCAAAGCAAAACAATTTTACATATATTAAGCTTTGTCTGTCTGTCTGTGTATAACGCTGTACAAACAAGGACAAAAACGTTTAAGCACGTCGGAATTTATTTAAATTTAAATGAACCGGGGGGGGGGGGGGGGGGGGGTCGTCTCATGGTCGTCAACTTTATGTTGTGCGCTCTTCTCATCCAAGAACCCAAACAATAGTAAGGTCCTTATAAATAGTTAAATAATTTTAGTAGCAAAATTAAACTAGAATTTTGCTCCCGTCATTTATGTCGGGTTACCCACTAGTAAGGTACTGTAATACGAAATGCAGTTCTAAAAAATAAACATAAAGATGCATAAATTCGGCGTTCCCACAATGAATCTTGTGCAATTAATCAGTTGCATAACTAATGTAGACTGCATTATACTAGTAGTAGTATTTTACAGTTTTTAATGAAAATTTGAATCTTATATAGTATTCGATCTTTATTGAAACTGTGACAATGTTGCACGGGCACTCGCTTGCCTCACACGCAGGGACGTACTGGGTACACATTTTTTGGTGGGCACAATTTTGCAACTCCCTCCCACCCAGAAAATAGCCCATTTATTGAGTTAATTATTTCTATACTAGTGGTGTAACCCGTCATAAATGACGGGAGCAAAATTCACAGGCAATTGTGCCCAGCATTATAATTTCTTTTCCTCCGCCCATTTTATGACGTCAGACCAAGTAACAAACCAATTAGAAATTGATGACCTTCATAAAAGGGCGGAGCAAAAGAAATTCTAATGCTGGGCACAATTGCCCGTGATAAATTCTAGTTTAATTTTGCTACTATTATCCCCTCCCCATTTTATATTTGAAAGAGAAAATGAATTTTAGTTTTTTCTGATGTGCGCATGCGCGTCGTTTGTTCCTTTTTTACTCCTTTTATTTCAATTTCAGTTCCCACCACCCCCTTTTTTTCCCTCCACGTTTCTCTCTCCCCTCTTTTCCCACTCTCTAATTTAATATCATGGAGTTCTTAGATAGGGAGAGCGCAACATAATCTTGACCTTGAGAAAGAAAGCGGTTCATTTATTCATTTAAATTTATATAAATTCCGACGTGCTTCAAGGTTTTTGTCCTTGTTTGTACAGCGTTACTGAGGGAAGGAAGTACAGAAGCAAGGAGACAAAGAAAGATAGACAGGGCTTAATATATATATATATATAATTTTAACATTAGTAAAAAAATTAATGTTAGAACAAAATATTAGAAAAAAATTAATGTTAGAACAAAATATTAGAAAAAAATTATTATTAGAAGGTTTTAGTTGGTTTTATAGTTTATTAAAAAAAAGTTTTTTCGAAAAAATAGAACCGGCGGCTAAACAACTGGCGCAGGCGGCATTTGCCGCCTTGCCGCCTAGGCCAGTACGTCCCTGCTCACACGTACTTTCAAGTTGTACGTTTATCAATGTTTATGTAATTTTCTGCAACTTGTTTAAAGTTTTCGAAGCTGCAAACTTCATTCTTTTGTTGAAAAACTTTCATTTCCAATGGGTCTTTGTCGTGATCATTTAAAAATAACACCTATAAAAATGAGTATTGGTAAAAAAAAAAAGTCATTAGCCTTGGAGTGTCATTACGGAATTGAAATATGACAGTAAATTGTCATATCTAGCTCATAAACTTGTAACGGTCACTAAAAGCAAAATTACAGATTATTTTTAGGACAAATATTGTCATATGACCGACCGCCAATTGACTGATCTACAAAACAATATGATAGTCATAAAATAATAGCACTCAAGTTGTGACATTAAAAGAGGTATGACTGTCAGAAATGTATTATTTTTTTCTTTCTGTAATGAGGCTCCAAAAATTTAAGACAAAAAATATAATTTTATAATACTTTAAGATAGTGTTGTGATGGAATTTCTGTACTTCTGTAGAATTCCAACATGAGACAACTAGCATATGGGCACAACATTGTCTCATTAGTTAAGGCATACACCAATGCAATGATATGAACATCACTCTAAAAAAAGGAAACAAAGCCTACATTTGTAATTACTGTAATCTGTTTTTTTTTATTTTGAAGCATTAAGTTCAGTTTCTCTGTGTTTAATACAAAATTTTTCCAAATGTTGGCACTGCGATCGTTTTTGGTATAAATATGGTTTTTGAATGGTGTCTATCCAAGTATGAAGTCACGTAAAAATTAATATAAAAATAACTGCACGTGCTAAGCTTATAAAAAGCAATCAGCATGTAGTCCATACATTAATGCACGTGCTCCTTTTTTGTTATTACTCTAAAATATTTTTAACGAGAGTTTTTCAAACTTTTGTTGGACGGGTGTTTTGGTCCTATGGAATTTAACATGGAGTGAAAAAATGTACGATTTTAAACATTATTTAAAAATAGCAGGTCCTTTTCAAAATGTGTATAAAGCGACCACCTAAGGAAGGCTACTTTCTATTGCATTTTGCATTTTAATGCATCTTCATTGAACGATTGTGAGATTATTTCTTACAATTTCACTGACACCATATAGTAGCACTCATATATCTCATTGTCGTCTGCTCAAAACAACAAGATGGAGGTGTATCAAGGCTAGTAATAAAGTAGCACAAATGTGTCCATTTTCAGAACAGCACACAACAAGTTGTGCAGAATGTTCTGCAACAATTCATTAAGTAATGTGGCCCTGTCTTTTATATAACGTCCAGCAAACTTGTTTTTTTTTTAGAAACAAAATTACTAAAAAAATTCAAATTATTTTCAAGACTTAAATAGGTAGAAAATTAAAGGAAAAAAAATTCATGTCAATATCTTAAAAGTAAACATTTTCTAGAAGTTTGAAAATGCTCCATTTTATGGTTTTCCTGTGAAATTTCAAGAAAAAACTATTTTCGCTTTCTTTTCAAACTGTCATGAAAAGTTAATTTTGAAAGATTCAATTGAATTCAATTAAGTACACCTTGCAATCAGCTCGAGAACCATGTGGCAGGGGGAACAATTCCCAATCACAAATGGTTGTCACTGAGATATGAGGCATAAACATCATTGTCAAATTGAACTCGTTCTGAAACAGAACTATGTACTGGAAGGGTATTCCATAAACATTTTCTCAGCCACCTTAAACATTTACAAATTTGTAGGGTAACCCGTCATTTCAATTTCAGTCACCCCCTCCCACTTTTTTCTCTCTCTCCCCCTTCTACACTTTCCAACCTTTTCCCCTCTCCAATTTAATATCATGTGGTTCTTGGATGGGGAGTGTGCAACATATAGTTGACCTTGAGAAAAAAGTGGTTCATTTATTTATTTAAATTTATATAAATTCCGACGTGTTTCAAGGTTTCTACAGCGATATCACAGACAGACACCCACAAATGCACACAGACCTGGCTTAATATATATATACTAGTGGGGTAACCCGTCATAAATAACAGGAGCAAAATTCACAGGCAATTGTGCGCATGCGCGTCGTTTATTCGTTTCTTTACTCTTTTCATTTCAATTTCAGTCACCCCCTCCCACTTTTCTCTCTCTCTCCCCCTTCTACACTTTCCAACCTTTTCCCCTCACCCCCTCCCACTTTTCTCTCTCTCTCTCCCCCCCCCCACTTTTCTCTCTCTCTCCAATGGTTTTGTACAGTTGTTACTCCACACACACACACACACACAGACCTGGTATATTGCACACATATATATATATATATATATATATATATATATATATATATATATATATATACATATATATATATATATATATATATATATATATCTTTGTCAAGTATTCCTAAACAAAAATTACCAGTGAATATATTTTTGTTTTAGTTGAAGATTCCTCTGTGGCAATTAAATTTTGAATTTCCTCAACAATTTCACTAAGAAGATTAACTAGAAAAAAAAAATTGAAAAAAAAAAGATTATTTTGTAATATAACCCTCTCCCCACAGATGGCGCAACTGCAACACTTGGCTATTATTTTCTACATAAGGTTTTTTTTTCCCTCCCATCCACTGTTTTCAGAAAATTTATATTTTTCAAGTAAACGTTTATTTTAGAAACTAGAATAGTTGGTGATAATTCTAAAAAAAATTCAAGATGATATCTTTCAAAATAAACTTTTTATGGCAGTTTGAAAAACAGGCGAAAATAGAGCCTAGATACAGCATTTAGTTCAAAATTTCTCCGAATGTAAGCACTGCGATCGTTTTTTGACTGAAAAACGGTTCTTAACGTTTTTTCTCCAGGTTTCAAGTCCCATAATAATTAATAGAAAAATAATTTCGCGTGTTAATCTTATAAAAAGAAATCATTGTGAAACCAATAGATTAATGCACGTGCTAATTTTTATGTGATTGTTCTAAGTCGTTTTTAATGGGAGTTCTTCAAATGTTTGGGTGAAGGTTTTTTGCTCCTATGGGACTTAACCATGGAGTTAAAAAATGTACGATTTTAAACGATATTAAAAAATAGAAGGATCTTTTCAAAATTTATAAAAAGGAAAGATCGTGAAGCCAATACATGAACGTATGTGCTAATTATTTTGTTATTCTTCTAAATCGCTTTTAACGAGAATTTTTCAAATGTTTGTGGGACGGTTTTTGATCCAATGGGATTTAACATGATGTTAAAAAAACGAACTATTTTGAACCTTGTTTAAAAATAGAAGGACCTTTTCAAAAATTATATAAATCGAGCAATTAAGGAACAATACTTTTTATTGCATTTTGCACTTTACTGTATTTTAATTGAGCGAATGTGAGGCGATTTCTTGCAGTTTTGGCAACACTATATAATAACACTTATTTGTCTCGTTGTCGTCTGCTCAAAACAACAAGATGGCGGTGTACCTGGGTTCTTAATGGAAAACCCAAAAAAACGGGTTCATTTTCAAACTGAGTTTATATGAAATGGTTAATTTTTAAGATTTTGCCATGAAAAAACTTTTACCATTCTAGTTTTGAAATAAATTTGAATTTTTTTCATAATAATGTTTCTTAAAAAAATGTGCTTGACGTTTTTTCTTTGCATCCAAATTTTACAAAAAGAAGTCTTAGCCACTGCAGTGGCGCCATCTGAGAGGACAAAACCCAAATATGAATATCAATTCAGCTACCTTAATTAATACTTAGGTCATTTGCAATTTTTGTTATTACCTGCTCCTTCGTTCATTTCTGTGTTATAAATTGATAAGAATAACACAGCAATGTCGCACATATCAGACAAATCTTGAATTCGATTTCGATATTCTTCTGGTATTACGAAATTTCTTTCATGCTGAAAAATTCAAAATTAATTATCGGCTATTTTTAATTTTGACATTTATAAATAGTCAAAAAAATTAAAATGAAATAATATACCATTTTGAAGATACAATCCATTGTAATTAATTGTCGAAAAAAAGCATTATTGCATTTACCAATGGTGTTGCTCATTTCGAGTAAATCCTGTAAATTTGAATTTTTTAAAAAAAAATCACTCTACTTGCCGATAAGGGCCTGTGGCAGAGGGACAAACGTACCATTGCAGCATTCGAAATGCACTGTCAAAACCCAAAGATATAAGCCCTATAACTAGGGCTAGAATGTTTATGCAATATGAAGCAAACGTTTCTCAATATGTGGCCCTAGAGCCAATTGTGAAGTAACATTTCTCCATTTGGATTATCCAACAATTGTTTTTTTTTTTTTCTATGAAAAACACTGGTTAGAGGCTAGAACTCTCTAATTGCCAACGGACAGTAACCACACATCTAGCCTCTAACCAGCCTTTTTTTATTAGAAAAACAAAACAATTGCAGTTGGTCTAATGAGGATCATGGTTACTTCACAATTAGCATTTGGGCCACAGATTGAGAAACATCTGCTTGATAAATGAGCCCTACCTATAACATTTGACAGGCAGTTCAGCCCAGCACTAACATTTCGTCATCAATTTCTAATTGGTTATTTACTTGGTCTGATGTCACATGCCCCGCCCTTGTATGAGTGAGAGCAAACTCAAATTGGTTTATATTTGGTGTGAAGCTCATAAAAGTGCGGGACAAACAAAATCTTAGTGCTGAGCAGAACTACGCCTAACATGCGCCTAACATTGAGTTAACATTTGGAATGTGTTCTTGGTGCGCAGCTGCATTGTCAGAACGTTAATTAAAAATGTAATTTTAACTCATAAACCTACACAGAATGTTGAACTTCAACTTTAACTATCTGAACCAGGGTCTTTCTGTAGTGATACTGTGTGACATCCTGTATTTCGCCTTTTGTAACAACACCAGCCCCAATTCCTCTCCATCCCACCTTTTCCTTTAGGCCAAGCGGACATAAAGGACAAACTAATATCCTGTTCAATTTGTAAAATCAGCGAATGGATACCAATTGAAACACAGTCTCTTTTGTGTGATTGAACTGCACAGATGTACACAGGCCCAAGGTATAAAAGCCCGTGTCTCTGACTTGAGTCCCATAACAGTGTAGAGCCCCTGTTACGGGACTCAGGTCTAGATTTTCTTAGCTTGGGAGACGAATATCGCCTTAGGCTGAGGGAGTATATGATATAGACCTGATTCCAAACGATGCCGGGGTCATTCCCTATGCTACTTCTGATGAATGAAATTGTAAAGCGAGAATGTTAATGAACAGGTGAGACAAATACAGGTTGATGACATTACTTATTTATTGTATACAACCATCCACATACAACAAACAGAGAAGAGTTATGGCGCAGTCACACTAGGCTGGTTTTCCAGCTGCTGGTTGCTGCTGGCTGGTTGTAGCGCTCTAGCAGCATAGTCTGAACTGCTACTAGCAGCTGCTTTCTCCAGCATGCTAGTGATTTTAACAGCAGCTGGTGAAGTTGGACATGTCCAACTTTAGCAGCTACCAGCTGGGCATGTGACTCCCTTCCTGCTGCTGCCATCTAGTGTGAACTTTTTGTTGCTTGTAGTGGCACTAGTGGTAGTTGAAACTCCACTGCTTGGGTTGGTTGTTGTTAGAGTTTGTGTTTTTGCAAGATGGTGCTTGGATGACTTGCACTGCTAATACCAGCAGTGACTGGATAAGTGTGAACCCAAAGCAGCTGCTGCTTGCTGTTGCTGCTAATAGCCCGCAGCAACCAGCGGCTTGTAGACCAGCCTAGTGTGACTGTGCCTATACAGAGTGTGGCGTTGCTTAGCCACAAGACCATTGAATGAGTTATTTCATATTTCGATATCAGAGAATGGACGACGAATTGATCAAGAAATGGACCTTTATACCTAGGGCCTGCATGCACCTACACAAGCACACCTATGCCCAAGGGACCGTGCCTTGATGGGTATCCATCTGCCGATACCAGAACCATAGGATGTGACTTACTCTTTGGGGTCTTAGATGGTCAGGAAAGGGGCGGAAATGCGACACTTGGGTTACGAGTGACCCACAAGGCTATGATTTTAAAGGGAAGGCGAAATACAGGGTGTCACAGCATGCACTCTACACTATGATTGTAGGCTTAAATATTTTCAAAATTTTAGTTTATTTTATTTTTTTTTTATTTTATAAGAAAATTTTTGAAAAAAAAAATGCAATAAAAAATTAAATAAGCTTGTTGTATTTTTAAATTAACTTTAATAAAGAGTTTTAAAATAAACAAATGACGGATTTACTTTAAGAAATTAGAGAATAAAAAAAGAGAATTAATTCTCTTACCTGATTTTTTTGAAACGTTTCATATAGTCTTTTATGCATTGGATTGTTGTAAACTCCTCCAGGCGGTATTTGCAATTTTAATGGTTTTTTAGATCTAAACTAAATGGTTAATTTTTGTTTGTTAACAATTTAAAAATAATAAGTGAATTTGGTTGACGGGCTTATTATAAAAGCTGACAAATTTTTTGTTATAAATATTTCAGGAGGTAATGGTCACTTTAACAAAAAATTTGTCAGTAGTTAATTATAATTAATTATACCTGATCTTCAGCCAATGGTTTAGTATGAATAGGTATAGGTTGCCATTGAATATTTTTTATGAATGTTTCTTCCTCAGTTGGTGGAAACATTCCCGCTAGACAACACTGAGCACTCATAAGGGTTCTATCCACATCCGTACTTCGAACATAAAGGTTTTCAGAAATGTATTTTTCTCCAAGAAATTTGTCATATCTTTGTCTTAATAATTTTCCAATATTAAATGCCTCCATTTTTCCTTTCTTAAGAAAATAAAATACAAGGTATTTAGCTTATTTTTTTTTTGTTTTGGATAATTTTAATAATACATTAGTCAAAGATCCTGCTCCATCAGGCCAGAGGTTTCTTTGAGGGTAATCAGGTAGAAAATCTAAAGGAGCGCGTTCTCCATGACGAAAAACCTGTTAGTTTTAAGAATAAAGTTTTATGTAGAAGTGGTTAGCTTTTTAGCTAAGTTTCGTAATTATTTAAAAAAACGTTTTTTCAAAAAAAAAAAATTAAAAATTATGAAGTTTTTGAAAAAAGTTTCCAAAAAAATTTCGAGAAAAGTTTTTGAGAAAAGTTTCCAAAACAATTTCGAGAAAAGTTTTTGAGAAACATTTCTAAAATGTTTTTTGAGAAACGTTTCTAAAATGTTTTTTTGAGAAAAGTTTCTAAAAAGTTTTTTGAGAAAAGTTTCTAAAAAGTTTTTTGAGAAAAGTTTCTAAAAAGTTTTTTGAGAAAAGTTTCTAAAAAGTTTTTCAGAAAAGTTTTTCAGAAAAGTTTTTTTTTTTAAAAAGTTTTTTTTAAAAAAAGTTTTTTTTTTTAAAAAAGTTTTTTTTAAAAAAGTTTTTTTTTTAAAAAAAGTTTTTTTTAAAAAGTTTTTTTTTTAAAAAGTTTTTTTTTTAAAAAGTTTTTTTTTTAAAAAGTTTTTTTTTAAAAAAGTTTTTTTTTTTAAAAAGTTTTGTTTTAAAAAAGTTTTTTTTTTAAAAAGTTTTTTTTTTAAAAAAGTTTTTTTTTTAAAAAAGTTTTTTTTTAAAGTTGTTTTTTTAAAAAGTTTTTTTTTAAAAGTTTTTTTTTAAAGTTGTTTTTTTAAAAAGTTTTTTTTTTAAAGTTTTTTTTTAAAGTTTTTTTTTAAAAAAGTTTTTTTTTTAAAGTTTTTTTTTTAAAGTTTTTTTTAAAGTTTTTTTTAAAAGTTTTTTTAAAAAGTTTTTTTTAAAAGTTTTTTTAAAAAGTTTTTTTTAAAAAGTTTTTTTTAAAAAGTTTTTTTAAAAAGTTTTTAAAAAGTTTCTTTAAAAAGTTTTTTAAAAATTTTTTAAAAAGTTTTTTAAAAGTTTTTTAAAAAAGTTTTTCTAAAAAGTTTTTGAGAAAAGTTTTCAAAACGTTTTTGAGAAACGTTTTTAAAAAGTTTCTGAAAAAAGTTTCTAGAAAGTTTTTTTGGAAAAGTTTCTAAAAAGTTTTTGAGAAAAGCTGCTAAACAGTTTTTTGGATAGATTTTGAAAACTTTTCAAAAACTTGAGTAAAGTTTACGAAAATAGTTTCTATGGAAAAAAAATTTTGAAAACTTTTTATTTTTAAGAAACATTTTTGGTGAAAAGTTTTGGAAAAGTTATTTTTCAGAAACATTTTTGTGAAAAGTTTTTCAAAACTTATTTTTCAAAAAGTTCAAATCTTTCACCCCAACGGAAACAATGCCTTAAGAAACTTTCAGTAAAGTATTTCAAAACTTTTATGAAATTTGTGTATAAGATAATAAATATATAAACTATAACATACCAAATACAAAAACTGCAGTTTAAGATGTTTTTCATTAATGTTGACAACTGTTACCATTTTTTTTAAGAAATCTTAAAAGAATTTTGTGCTTGGCTAACTTATGAATGGCTTTGTTGGTGGTCTTGATTGAATCAGCAAGTTGCTTGGAACAAACATATATACTTTCAATTAAATTTACATAGTGACATCTTAGACTTAAACCCATAATGCATCAATTCGTTTTAAAATTTAATGTCAATTCTACTTGATTATTTTTTTTTTGTAATTATTTATTAATGACTAACAATTTCACTCAATTAGTACTTTTCTTTTCTGCATCAAATAATTACAGGTGGCGCAGGTAATGTGACATTCTGTTTAATAATAAACTATTTCAGCTAAACATTTTACGATTTTTACATCAATAGATGTCTTAAGAAGTGATACCACGTAACTAACAAAACAAACATTTTACAAAAGGAACAAAAAAACGTTAGAATGCAAATTTAAGGTTTTGTTACACAATTTTTTTTGCTAATAAAAAATTATTTGGACGTTTTTTTAGCCATAACAATTACAACTACAATTAGTACTTTGCTGGCAGCCAAATAGGCCTATGGCAGAGGGACATAAAAGTCCACATGCAGCATTAAGCATTGTCAAGCACATATATAAAAAACAAAATGAATATACAAATGTCAATCCCACACAAAATTATTCCCATTCACCACTGCCTCAGGAAGAGAGTTCCATTGTCTTATAGTTATAAGACAGTGGAACTCTCTTCCTGAGGCAGTGGTGAATGGGAATAATTTTGTTTTGTGGGATTGACATTTGTATATTCATTTTGTTTTTTATATATGTGCTGAAAAAAAGACCAATAATATGAATCTGTCCTAGTAAAAATCTGCCAAATTTTCCTAGAGTGGTCAGCCCTGCCCATGTACATGTATAGTGCTTTATGAACATCACTGGACACAGCAGTTAGAAATCAGGGAGAGCTTCAGTTGGCTCCGCCCTTGTTATGATGACTGGCAAATTCTAATTGCTTTGTTGTGTGGTTCGACATTGAAAAGGGCGGAGCATGTGATGTCAGAGTACATAACCAGCCAATTAGAAGTTGCCGGTCGTCATAACAAGGGCGGAGCCAACTGAACTTTTCTCCGATTTCTAACTGCCTGTTCACTGGACTGTGGTTTAGGAGGGTGGTTTTAGGGGAGTGAACATGGTTTTAAGGGAGATGAACATGGTTTTAGGGGGAATGAACATGGTTTTAGGGGGAATGAACATGGTTTTAGGGGGATTAACATGGTTTTGGGGGATTAACATGGTTTTAGGGGGATGAACATGGTTTTAGCATGATGGACATAGTTTTAAGGTGGATGAACATGGTTTTAAGATGGATGAACATGGTTTTAAGGTGGATGAACATGGGTTTAAGGGGGATGAACATGGGTTTAAGGGGGATGAACATGGGTTTAAGGGGGATGAACATGGGTTTAAGGGGGATGAACATAGGTTTAAGGGGGATGAACATGGGTTTAAGGGGGATGAAAATGGTTTTAAGGGGGATGACCTTGGGTTTAAGGGGATGAACATTGTTTTAGAGGAGATGAACATGGTTTTAGGTTAGGTTAGGTTGGGTTAGGTTATGTAACCTAACCTAACCCCATAACCACCAATATTCTTTGATCTTTTTCAGAGAAATTAATCTGCGATTTTAAAACCCTGGTGAAGCCATGTATAAAAGCTAGTATCTTTTAAAATAAATTTTTATTTATTTAGCAACATTTTCCGAATGATGCATTTATTTTTTATGATTTTTATTTTTTGCTCAAAAGCACCAAAAAATGTTAATTACATGGTATCACTTCTTAAACGACAACATGTTTTTGGATAGGAAAACATCTCACAAATCTTTTTTTAGAAACAACCTTATACCTTGTACACACATGAATTCAAATTAAATGTGTATACGGAATCCAGTTAAGGACATGAACCAAATAAAAATTGACTTTATTATTAATATTTTAAATTAAAATACTAAATCAATAGTTTATATAATTATATTTAAGTATTAACTCAATATTTTCAGATTATTAACTGAATAAATTGAATTCGACATATTGTTTGTTTGTCCTTCACAGGGCTCTGTAGAACACGTTTATTATTTAAATGCATTTAAATTATCAGGTCACTTTTTTCAAACTGTCATAAAAAGTTTATTTTGAAAGATAGATATTGTTTATATATTTTAAATTATTCAAATAAAACATTACCTGAAAATAAATAAAATTAGAATTTAACATGTTTAAATTTTGTTCACAAGTAATTAATTATTATTTAGGCCTTGTTTCCTTTGGGGTGACAATTTTAACTTTTTGGAAATTTCAACTGGTGAATAATAGAACACAAGTGGCCCCCGCCTATTCACTATCATAGGCGTGGGCCACGTTTGTTCTATTTTTCACCACTTTTTGCCCTCTTCATTCTCCAGTATGCCACAGGATCTATATATGGAGACAATGACGAGCACGGACGAGAAAGTATTTTTGTGGCTGCTGTGGTGGAGGCATATGAATAATGATAATTTCCTCTGCACTCTCCCGTCCGTTAGGGCATAAGCGCGGAGAAGCGAGGCAAAGTGCGGCGAAACTCCGACTTCAAGAAGTTCAGACTTTTTCCAGAGCGGTACTGACGTGCCGTGCTTCCACCCTAATGGACTAGCCGGGATCCATTCATTTACACGCATTTTGTTTGGGGGTCGTTTTTCTCCGCACTGCGCTGTGCCTCGTCACCGTACTCTTTGCATATAGTCCAGTATTTACAACTCCTTGTTATAGTCTCTTTCTCTTCGTGCAAACTGCACGACAGGACCTTGCATAGGTTCCTCTTACTTGCGCCACCACGTATTACATTATACAGTTTATTATTGACAATACTTAAATATAAAATATTAATAACTTTTAATTGCTACATGGAACATTGACAATTTTAAAAATAATGATTTAAAATTGTAACTTATACTTGTATTTAGAGTTACTTTGTTTGAAAATTTTGGCAAAGAAAACTCACTTTATAAATCGTATTCAATTTAGAAAGTTGTAATCAAGGCTAGGACTGGCAAGATTTTCGGTATATCAATATTTCGATATTTTTTGGGGAAATATTATATATATAATATCCCAGGTCTGTGTATGTGTGTGTGTGTGTGTGTGTGGAGTAACAAAACCATTGAAGCACGTCGGAATTTATATAAATTTGAATAAATGAACCGTTTTCTTTCTCAAGGTCAACTATATGTTGAACTCTTCCTTTGGAAAGTGTAGAAGGGGGAGAAAGAGAGAAAAGTGGGAGGGGGTGACTGAAATTGAAATGAAAAGAGTAAAAAAGGAAAAAACGACGCGCATTCGCACAATTGCCTGTGAATTTTGCTCCCGTCATTTATGACGGGTTACCCCACTAGTATATATATATATATATATATATATATATATATATATATATATATATATATATATATATATATATATTAAGCCAGGTCTCTGTGTGTGTGGAGGGTGTGTGTGTAACATCGGAATTTATATAAATTTAAATAAATGAACTGCTTTTTTTCTCAGGGTCAATTATATGTTGCACCCTTCCCATCCAAGAATCCCATGATATTAAATTGGAGAGGGGAAAAGGTTGGAAAGTATAGAAGGGGGAGGGAGAAAGAGAAACGTGGAGGGGGAAAAAGTGGGAGGGGTGACTAAAATTGAAATGAAAGGAGTAAAAAAGGAAAAAACGACGCGCATGTGCACACCAGAGAAAATGAAAAACTCATTTTCTCTTTGATATATAAAATGGGGATGGGATAATAGTAGCAAAATTAAACTAGAATTTATCACAGGCAATTGTGCCCAGCATTAGAATTTCTTTTGCTCAGCCCCTTTTATGAACGTCATCAATTTCTAATTGGTTTGTTACTTGGTCTGACGTCATAAAAGGGCGGAGGAACAGAAATTCTGATGCTGGGCACAATTGCCTGTGAATTTTGCTTTCGTCATTTATGACGGGTTACCCCACTATTCTTTAAATATCATACTTAATATATTGAAAAAATTGAAACAAATTGAAATAACGATAAATATCAAAGCATTTGTGAATAGTTAATAATAGTTTCTTTGATTCAGTATGAAAATTGGTAGTATGTAAGGTTACTTCATGCGAGCCATGAGCACCCACACATAGGGGCAAGGTGGGGCGGTCGTTCCCCTTTCCAAAAAGCCAACAATTTTTAATGTACAAAATTTTTATTTTTTACATTTGAAATAATGTAAAATACAATTTTTTGAGTAAGTTGAAGAACTATGTTCGTTATTTTTCAAAAATGCTGACAGGCTGTGTTTAATTGTTGGTTCATAAAAGTTAATGAAAGTTTTGTTCTTTAAGTAGTTGATAAATTTTCCATGAAACCATGGAAACTGAGACTACTTTTTAAGGATACAAATTGACAAAAATTGACCTTCTGTTGTTTTATTTTGCTTTTAATAATAAAAAAATATGAATACTTTAGATCACTCAATTATGTGAGCGGCATATGTTAGGGACATAATAATATGGGCTAATAATTTTTTAGTTTGTAATTGTAGCTCGAGAATCGCCTGGGCCGCCACGTGCGGTTGTGTACCACACAACCTCGCCTAATAATTCTTACAAAAAATGTCTGCACTACAAAAAAGTGTCTAGCCAATAGCAATGAGTGCTACATTGAAAGACTTTTCGTTTTTCATTTTCTTTCTAAAGCCTGGAACACACGCGGAATTCCGCCAAGGAAAAAGAAAATAGGAAAAAAAAAAGTCATTTTCTTTTTCTGTATCTCTGTTGTTCACACATAGAAACAGAAAAAGTAATGAGGAAAGTTGTGTGCACCCTCTATTGAGCATGAAAAGAAACATTATATTTAAATCTATTGCCAAAATGGATTCCAATTTGCTTTTTTTGTCATGTCACGTCATGCTTCTTTCTGATTGGTGGGAATTTGAACGGAATATTTTGAGAACGGAAAAAGTTGAGCTTTGTTCAACTCATTTTTAATGAATTTTTCCGTTCACTTTTTATGGAAAATTGTCTCATTTAAATATTCTGTTATTATTTTCTGAGCGGGAATTCCGCGTGTGTGTAACCAGGCTTAGAGGGTGGATTACATGATGCTTCTTTTACTCAATACTAGCGTGCTATAGCTATGCAGTGCCCATGGAGCGATTCGGGTCATTTATCATTTTTATGTGTTAAGTTTATGTGCCCAAAAAATTATATATATGAAAATTTTATAACCTGATTGGCACCCCGGAGATTGGTAAAGCACAAGGATTCAACAATTTTTAAAATTCGAAAATATGAGTAAAAAACCAAGCTTTTGGCTTTTTTTTTCTCAAAAAACGGCCGAAAGTCGAAAAATATTTAAATGCTCTAAAAGCTAAAAAAAAATGCCTCAGGAGTGCTCAACTGGCTCCAGAAGTTCCAAAAAGCTTAGAAAAGCACAAGGATTCAAAAATTCTTAAAATTCGAAAAAATGAGTCAAAAACAAAGTATTTAGGGACATTAGGGTTGATGTCAGGTTGGCAGCCTGTCATAAAGATCCGCCAAAATATGGATGATGGTTCTTAATAAACGCATTATACTGCAATAGTGTAGAGCAAGCATGTCAAACTGAAAGCCTAACACGGGCCAAATAAACAAGGACTAAGTTTATATAGGCTGCAAAAAAACAAAAACTTCAATTTTTATAGAAACGTAGGTTAATTTCGAAAAGTACAGTAAAAAAAAAAAGAACAATACAATACAATGACAATGGTAAAATTAATGTTTTCTTCCTGTGACACTTGGCATCTCTTCTCTGCTACAATCTTTCCTACTTCGGGTGAAATCTTGTTCGCAGTGATTGCTTTCAAAACTGACCCAAGTTGAATGTCAGTAATCCTGGATCTGAGAAGGGCCTGGGCCGCAAAGATATTCGTTGTGGGCCATAAAACACATGCTTGGTGTAGAGCCTCTGTTATGGGTCTCAGACCTAAATTATTTTTGTTTCGGGAAGGGGGGAGGGCGCTTTTGACTGCGAGAGTTTGTTGATACTTAGACTTGATCCAGACTTGGTGCTGGGGTACCGTTCTCTCAGATTCCTTGAGCTTGTAGCTGAAGAGGAAGAGAATGATTGAACAGGCGAGATGAATGATGGTTGAAAGATATACTTGTTTTAATGTAACTCAACTGCAGGTACATTAGAACAGAGAATTACGAAGAATATGGCCGTTTTACTGACTGCATGTTCAGAAGGGACTGGCTCACTACAGCTAACTGGGTCACTACAGCTACCAGGGTCACTACAGCTACCAAAAAAAATATATAGACCTTTTTTCATCAAAAGGGTCACTACAGCTACCCAGGGTCACTACAGCTACCAAAACATATAGGCCTTTTTATTTATCAATACGTTTAGTTTAGATTACATTCGGTTCAGTTAGGTTTCATTATGTTCTATTAGGTTTCATTATGTTCAGTAAGGTTTGGTTAGGATCGGTAAGGTTTGGTTAGGATCGGTAAGGTTTGGTTAGGATCGGTAAGGTTAGGTTAGGTTAGGTTAGGTTAGGTTTGGTTAGGATCGGTTAGATTCGGTTAGGATCGGTAAGGTTCGGTTAGGATCGGTTAGGTTCGGTTAGATTCGGTTAGATTCGGTTTGGTTAGGTTCGGTTAGTATCGGTACTTTTTGGTTAGGATCGTTAAGGTTCGGTTAGGTAATGTTCGGTAAGGTTTCATTAGGTAAGGTTCGGTTAGGTTATGGAGAAAGGGTTATTTTTTTTAGCTGTAGTGACGAGAAAGTGATAAAAAAGGTCTATATTTTGTCCCCCTATTTTTTGGTAGCTGTAGTGATCCTTTTGATGAACAAAAGGTCTATATATTTTTTTGGTAGCTGTTCTCCCCCTAGTAGCGCTTGTGAGCCTTGGTGAGCCTGTAGTGACCCCCAACCATCCAGAATATCAATTTATCCTTTAGGTCCCCTTGACCTAAATGAAGAAATGGGAACGGGAAGAATTGGGGCATATATGACCCCAATGCTTATCAGTTTATAAAAAATGGCAAAATACAGGGTGTCACAATACTAAGAAAAGGAATTTTGTCAATTTTGTCATAAAAAAGAAAGTTTCCAAAAGTTTAAAAATATTTTTTAGTTAATTTTGAAACTTTAAGCCCCCTTCCACACAGAGACAATGGTGGTTTTTTTGAAAAAAAAACCCGCAAAAATATCCTTTTTACATCCGGGCTAGGGACCGGTAATGGCGGGGTTCGGTTTTGGTCTGCCCTGAGTATTTTACTTCCTCAGTACCCTCCATAACTGGTGAGTATTCACCTATCCACCACCAAGAGAGGCACCCGATAGGGGACCAGCAACCCCGCATGGGAGTGGAGTATATTATTTTGTAACATTCCCATTTCCGTCGGGTTAGTAGAGTGATCTCTGCTAGCCATCTAGAAGTGTCGAGTGGATGTTGATGATTAAGTCTTTCGGTGTATTGGCTCCTGTGTTGCTACTTGCCCACCAGGAACACAAGGGTCGGTACCTCAGGAGACCTGTGGTAGAGAATATTGTAGAGATGTCTTCTTACACGTGGCTGCTTTAGGCTTCCTTCTTAGCTGGTCGAATCATCGGCGTTGTGGCGACTGTAATGCAAAGTCCCACTCCCAAGAAAATAACCAAGTCCACACATCGAATGTATATTTACAACAAGAGACTTTATTCAAAAACAGCGACTCGCTGTGGATTGAGAGCATCAGTGGTGTGTCTAGTTCGTAAGATGTGTAACGAATTCAGCGATTGAATTCGTTCGTTATTTAGAATCACCCTGTAAAATAAGAAATGTTAACGGAGGTTCTCACCTCATGCTTGGGGTGGCTGGGAGGCCATCGCGACGATGACTCCCTGCCCTCCAAGATGAGAACAGTAGCCAAGAGGGTTGTATCGTTGATTTAATAGGACGCATCCTAGAGAAATCAACGATGCAAAACTCTTGGACGTGAGTCTTTTACAAAGTTATTATTAGAAGGATCAACGAAGATCCTTCTTGATTGTTATATTTTATACATCTTATAGATGTTTTCGTTTTGCAATTAATGTAATTAATTAAAGGTCCTGGTTGTGTTCAAGGATCTTGGACACACCTGGCACCTTTGTGTTAGCAATCACATGTTTCATTGTAATATTTGGTATAAATATTGGACCGTGTTGATTGAGAGATCAGACTGGTTACATCTTACGAACTAGACACCACTGATGCTCTCAATCCACAGCGAGTCGCTGTTTTTGAATAAAGTATCTTGTTGTAAATATACATTCGATGTGTGGACTTAGTTATTTTCTTGGGAGTGGGACTTTGCATTACAGTCGCCACATAGAAGATGATTCGAACAGCTAAGAAGGAAGCCTCCAGCAGCCACGTGTAAAAGGACATCTCTACAATATTCTCTACCACAGGTCTCCTGAGGTACCGACCCTTGTGTCCCTGGTGGTTAAGTGTGCAACACAGGAGCCAATAGACCAAAAGACTTAATCATCAACATCCATTCGACACTTCTAGCCACTCTAACCCTACGAAAACGGGGATGTTACAGATGTAACCAGTCTGATCTCTCAATCCACAAGGTCCAATATTTATACCAAATATTACAATGAAACATGTGATTGCTAACACAAAGGTGCCAGGTGTGTCCAAGATCCTTGAACACAACCAGGACCTTCAATTAATTACATTAATTGCAAAATGAAAACATCTATAAGATGTATAAAATATAACAATCAAGAAGGATCTTCGTTGATCCTTCTAATAATAACTTTGTAAAAGACTCTCACGTCCAAGAGTTTTGCATCGTTGATTTCTCTAGGATGCGTCCTATTAAATCAATGATACAACCCTCTTGGCTATTGTTCTCATCTTGGAGGGCAGGGAGTCATCGTCGCGATGGCCTCCCAGCCACCCCCAAGCATGAGGTGAGAACCTCCGTTCACATTTCTTATTTTACAGGGTGATTCTAAATAACAAACGAATTCAATCGCTGAATTCGTTACAATTTATTAAATGAAATTACTTTTAATGACAATCTCTACTACTTTTGAAAACACAATTTTTTGTACACTTTTTTTAAAGCTTCATTAGTTTTCTTTATTTGTTAATTCATTTTACACATTCTTTTTGCATTTTCATCGGTTTAATACTCGTACTATTAATAAAAATAAAAATTATTATTATTGTTATTGTTATTATTATTATTATTATTATTATTATTATTATTATTATTATTATTATTATTATTATTATTATTATTATTATTATTATTAATAATATTATGCGACAATATAATCATTTCTTTTTAAAAAAAACATTGTTGATAATATTTCTTTTAAAGTTTCATGTAATTTTCTGCAACTTGTTTAAAGTTTTCAAAGCTGCAAACTTCTTCCTTTTGTTCAAAAACTTTCAGTTCCAATGGGTCTTTGTTATGATCATTTAAGAATAACACCTGTAACGAGAAAAAATTGAAACAAGATTAAGATGAACCTATTAAACAAGAAGAAATTGATTTCGTTGATAAAATACTTTAACACAAAATTCGGTGGAATTTTCTGTACTCTTGTAGAATTCCAACATGACACAACTAGCATATGGACAGATTATTGCTTCATTAGTTAAGGCAAACAGCAAAGTGACAATATTGGCATCACTCTATAAAAATTAAAAAAAAAAAATATATATTTATTGTTGTAAAGGTGGTTTTGCAGTGTAAACGCTTCTCTCGAACTCTGGTTATTCTTTTTTTCGGGTGCAAAATTCAGAAAAACGTGAATGTGCTTTAGAAATTAGAAAGTCAGCTCAAAGCATTCAAAAGTTGAAAAACATTTCAATGCTCTAAAAGCTGTAAAAATTCTTCAGGAGCGCTCAACTGACCCCAGAAGTCCCAAATAGCTAATTGGAAAAGCACAAGGATTTAAGAATTTTTAAAATTCGAAAAACTGGGAAAAACAAGCCAAGACTTTGGCTGTCGCTTTTTGGAAAAGGTCCTTCTATTTTTAAGAGCCTAGATATAGCGTTTATTTCAAAATTTCTCCGAATGTAGGTGCTGGGATCGTTGTTGATTGAAAAACGGTTTTTTAACGTTTTTTCTCCCGGTTTGAAGTCACACAATAATTAATAGAAAAATAACTTAGCGTGCTAATCTTATAAAAAGGAAACATTGTGAAGCCAATAGATTAATGCACGTGCTAATTATTATGTGATTGTTCTAAGTCATTTTAATGGGAGTTATTCGAATGTTTGGGGGACGGTTTTTTGGTCCTATGGGAATTAACATGGAGTTAAAAAAACTTTAGATTTTAAATATTGTAACATCCCCGTTTCCGTAGGGTTAGTAGAGAGATCTCTGCTAGCCATCTAGAAGTGTCGAATGGATGTTGATGATTAAGTCTTTCGGTCTATTGGCTCCTGTGTTGCACACTTAACCACCAGGGACACAAGGGTCGGTACCTCAGGAGACCTGTGGTAGAGAATATTGTAGAGATGTCTTCTTACACTCGGCTTCTGGAGACTTCGTTGTCCGGTGGAAACATCGGCTAAGTGGCGGCTGCAATTCTAAGTCCCACTCCCATAAAATGACTGAGTCCACACATTGAATTCGTACGTTGAAATGATCTTTATTCAATAAACAGAGAGTCCTGTAGATTGAGAGAGATATCGCATAACTTCGGTCTTCAGTATAAAATCGAATCTCGAGTCTGTTCTCTCAATCAACAACCTCTTGTATTTATACCCAAAATACAATACAAACATCTGATCATGATAACAAAGGCTCTAGGTGTGTCCAAGTCTCTTGGACACACTCGGACCTAAAAGTGAGCTATCACTTTAACAAGAAACGAAAACATCTATAAGATGTATAAACTATAACAATACAGAAGGATGTACGACCATCCTTCTATTAACAATTTGTAAAGATTCTCACGTCCAAAAGTTCTGCATCGTTGGTTCTTCTAGGATCTATCCTATTAACCATCGATGCAGTCCTTTTGGGCTATTCTTCTCATCTTGGAGGGCAGGGAGTCATCGTCGTGATAACCTCCCAACCACCCCAAGCATGAGGTGAGAACCTTTCAACGATACAATCTTGATTACAGGGTGTTTCACTAAACGATCGAATTCTTGATGGTGAATTCGTTACAATATTATTTAAAAATAGAAAGCGCTTTTAAAATTTAGAAAAAGGAATAATCCTGAAGGCAATAAGCACGTGTAAGTAAGTGCTAATTTTTCTGATTGCTCTAAATCATTTTTAATGAGAGTTCTCTTAACTTTTGTTTTACGGTGTTTTTAGTTCTATGGGACGTAACATGGAGTTAAAAAATGTACTATTTTAAACGTTATTAAAAAATAGAAGGACCTTTTCAAAATTTATAAAAAGGAAACATCGTGAAGTCAATACATGAATGTATGTGCTAATTATTTTGTTATTGTTCTAAATCGTTTTTATCGAGAGTTTTTCAAATGTTTGTGGGACGGTTTTTGATCCAATGGGATTTAACATGGGGTTGAAAAAACGAACGACTTTGAACCTTGTTTAAAAATAGAAGGACCTTTTCAAAAATTATATAAATCGAGCAATTAAAGAACAATACGTTTTATTGCAATTTGCACTTTACTTTATTTTAATTGAGCGATTGTGAGGCGATTTCTTGCAGTTTTAGTAACACCATATAAAGAACACTCATTTGTCTCGCGTACCACTGGACAAAAACTGTTCAAAAACCATTTTCACATCAAAAACGATCGCAGTGCTACACTTGGAGAAATTTTGAACTAAAAGCTGTATCTATTTTAAGAGCCTCTTAAGAGCCTATAGATACAGCATTTAATTCAAAATTTCTCCTAATGTGGGCGCTGCGATCGTTTTTGGCATAAAATTGGTTTTTAACGGTTTTTATCCAGGTCACATAAAGATATTAGAAATCATAGAAAAATAATTGCACGTGCTAAGCTTACAAAAAGGAATCATCATGAAGCCTATACATTAATGCACGTGCTCATTTTCTTTATTCCTCTAAATCATTTTTAACGAAGAGTTATTCAAACCTTTGTTGGAAGGTTTTTTGGTCCTAAGGGATTTAACATGGAGTTAAAAAATGTACGATTTTAAACATTATTTAAAAATAGAAGGACCTTTTCAAAATTTCTATAAAGCGACCGCTTAATGGACAATACTTTCTATTGCATTAATTTGCGCTTTAATGTATCTTGCTTGAACGATTGTGAGACTATTTCTTGCAATTTTAGTACCACCATAATAGTAACACTCCTATGTCGCAATGTCCTCTTCTCAAAGCAACAAGATGGAGGTGTATCTAGGCTTTTACTGCTTAATTACCATTGAATAAAGCTTTGTTTTCCTGGAAGATTCTTCATTTTCAATCAGATTTTGAACATCCTCAAGAATATCTTTTAGAAGATTAACTAAAATGGAAAAAAATAACTTTTCTAATAGATGCGAAAGAGTTCCCTATTATCGGACATAAAAAGCTCATTTTGAAAAATAGCAACAGAAAAAAAAATCCTTAAGAGGCTACGTCACAAAATTACTTCGAAAAATTTCCGCAAAGTGCGCTAGCAACGTTTTTCTATTGAGCCCATAGACCCAATGTTTAAGCATAAACGTTAGTTTTTTTAAAAAAAATACACAGTCGCGGCGGCATTATGTTTATTTTTTATATTTAAAGTTGTCCAATATTAAGTTTTTAAAGTGCAATGCGTTCCTTAAATATATGCGGATCGAGTGATAAAACTACAAGAAATTGGTAAGTGCGGTTCTATTTTTAAAAACTATTTTAAAATCGCGAATTTCTAACTCTTTATGTTAAACTCCATTGAGTACGCCCAAATACGAAAAAAACATCCATTAAAATGCTCGTAAAAATACCTAAACATAATTTTAAAAAAAAAACACAATTAAACCACAGTGAAGCCAACACATTGGTGTACGTGCTGATTTTTTTCTGGTTTTTTAAAATTATTTTTATGTATTTTTATAAGCATTTTAATGAATGTTTTTTCGTATTTGGGCGTACTCAATGGAATTTAACATAAGAGTTAGAAATTCGCCATTTTGAAATAGTTTTTTTTAAATATAACCGCACTTACCAATTTTTTGTCATTCTATCACTCGATCAGCATATATTTAAGGTGCACATTGCACTTTGAACTATCAAAATTGGACAATTTTAAAGATGAAAAATAAACATATTGCCGCCGCGACTGTATATTTTAAAAATTAACATTTTTTCTTTAATTAATATTGAGTCTATGGGCTCAATAGAAAAACGATGCTAGCGCTCATTGTGGAGATGTTTCGAAGTAGTTTTGCGATGTAGCCTCTTAAATGATTGAGCAAACCCTTTTAGAGTTCTAGTTTCTAAAAATTTTTTTTTAAACCACCAAGAAAATTAATCAAATACATAGGCCACTCTCATATTCTGCATTTCTTTCTCATATTATTTACATTTTGTTTATCATTTTCGGTTATCTGACCTCCTAATCGGTTTCGTTTAGATCGGATAATCCGAACTCTATACTGTATAGGACCTATAGGTTATTTTGAATTTTCCACAATACCTGCAGGTTCCCGTATTTCATCGTTGTAAATGCATAAAAGCAACAGTGAACTTTTAAATAATTCAGTCAAAACAGGAATGCGATTTTTAAATTCATTTCGAATTTCCAAATGATGATTATTCTAAAAAAAAATCAAATCAGTTTTATGAATATTCACACCTAATTAACATAAATTATTTATTTTTAACCAAATTAATTAAAATAAAATGGGGCACAAAAATTGAGTCGTAGTTTGGTGACTCATAAAAGTCACTTCATTTTTAAGTTTTTTTTTTTTATTTTATCGTCTTATTTTTAATTTTAAAAATAATTTTAGCAATTGTTGGGTATGTTTTGACGATATTTCAACAAAAAAAAAATCCTGGGGGTAATGGTCTCTTTAATAATAAATTGTTTAAATACGAGATGGTTTTCGTTATTCTTAAAAGTTAAATTAAGAATTAGACCTGACTATTCAGAAGAACTAATTACTAATTAATATATATTGATAGTGAAGAACTAAATAATATACTTTCAATTATGGTAATTATTTAAAGAGTTTTTTCTTCTGAATTGCAATTTAAAACGTTTTGTTAACCACCTTTTTTAAGTTTTAAATATATACCATTATTAGAATGGTTTCCAACATGAATAATCTTAGAGTAAAATGGTCATTGCATTTGCCAAGTGTGCCAATGGTTTCAAACAGGTCCTTTAAAGTAAAAAAAAAATATATAAATTTAAACCAAATTCATTAACAACTAAACAAAATATAAGGCAACATCGTTTAAATAATTATTTTTGGTTGCTGAATAGATATTTGTTTTGTTTCTTGTCCACATGGATAGCGCCACTCAGGGCCATATTATCCTTAAGGCTGACTGGGCTGAAGCCTAGGAGCCCACCAAAAGCAGGGACCCATCATGGAAGTGGAGGCCGCCACCCCCCCCCCCCCCCCAAAAAAAAACTAAATTAGTTCTAATTTTTTATTTTATAAGTTTAACTTGCAATAAAAAGAGGATACAAGTTCACACATTTGTCACGAATTTATCTGTTCCTGTTCATGCTGGCATAGCATAAAGCATTTTTAGTGCTCTAAAGGTGCAGTCACACTAGGCTGGTTTACAAGCCGCTGGTTGCTGCTGGCTATTAGCAGCAACAGCAAGCAGCAGCTGCTTTGGGTTCACACTTGTCCAGTCACTGCTGGTATTAACAGTGCAAGTCATCCAATCACCGTCTTGCAAACACACAAACTCTAACAACAACCAACCCAAGCAGTGGAGTTTCAACTACCACTAGTACCACTACTAGCAACAAAAAGTTCACACTAGATGGCAGCAGCAGTAAGGGAGTCACATGACCAGCTGGTAGCTGCTAAAGTTGGACATGTCCAACTTCACCAGCTGCTGTTAAACTCACTAGACCGCTGGAGAAAGCAGCTGCTAGTAGCAGTTCAGACTATGCTGCTAGAGTGCTACAACCAGCCAGCAGCAACCAGCGGCTGGGAAGGCTGGGAAGCCTAGTGTGACTGCGCCATAAAAGTTCAATCCTTCCAAAAATGCAATACAATACTAGGTCTTTTTTGTTCTTAGTCCAGCCAACTGTTGGCCATCCCATTTTTCAATCCCAGTTTACACCTTGGACCTTTGCCATATAGTAGTGTACCACTGGTACATGGACAAATTAAATAATTATTCAGCCAAGTTACCTGATTATTATGCAAAGTCTCATAGAGTTTTTCATGCGTTGAATTGTAATAAACTCCTCCTGGTGGTTTTTGCAATGTTGTTGGAAATTTAATTCGTAACTACAATTTGTTTTTAGAAATACAGTATATTGGAATGTTGTACTGTATTATCAGTTAAAATGTTGTTTAGAAAGTTGTATAATAAATATACTTCATCTTCAGTCCATGGTTTAGTATGGACAGGTATGGGTTGCCAATGAAGACCTTGCAGAAATGCTTCCTCTTCATTTGGTGGATACATTCCTGCAAGACAACATTGAGCACTCATGAGTGTTCTGTCCATATCCGTACTTCGTACATAAACGTTTTTGGAAATGTACTTGTCTCCAAGAAATTTGTTGTATCTTTGTCTCAATAATTTTCCAAGATTAAATGTCTGAAGTTTTCCTTTCTAAAAAAAATATTTTTTTAAAAATATATAGTATGTTTAGCATTGTAAGTTTTGTTGTTGTTGCATTCTTATTGACGCAAATGCAACTTTATATATTACATTTGTCAAATTTCCTAGTCCTTCTGGCCAGTAGTCAACATTTGGTTCATCAGGTAGATAAACTACAGGAGCACGATCTCCATGACGAAAAATCTGTTAATTTAAAGAAAAATTTTGTTAATATCTAAAAACGTTTTTGACAAAATGAAAAAAGTTTCTGAAAAGTTTTTTGAGAAACGTTTTTTTGAGAAACGTTTTTTTGAGAAACGTTTTTTTGAGAAACGTTTTTTTGAGAAACGTTTTTTTGAGAAACGTTTTTTTGAGAAACGTTTTTTTGAGAAACGTTTTTTTGAGAAACGTTTTTTTGAGAAACGTTTTTTTGAGAAACGTTTTTTTGAGAAACGTTTTTTTGAGAAACGTTTTTTTGAGAAACGTTTTTTTGAGAAACGTTTTTTTGAGAAACGTTTTTTTGAGAAACGTTTTTTTGAGAAACGTTTTTTTGAGAAACGTTTTTTTGAGAAACGTTTTTTTGAGAAACGTTTTTTTGAGAAACGTTTTTTTGAGAAACGTTTTTTTGAGAAACGTTTTTTTGAGAAACGTTTTTTTGAGAAACGTTTTTTTGAGAAACGTTTTTTTGAGAAACGTTTTTTTGAGAAACGTTTTTTTGAGAAACGTTTTTTTGAGAAACGTTTTTTTGAGAAACGTTTTTGGTGAAAAGTTTTTTGAAAACAAGATGGCGGTGTTCCTAGGATCTTAAAACATTTTTTGTAAAATGTTTTTGAGAAAAGTTATACCTGCCTCATCTTAAGAGCCTACAGTGAAAAAAAACTTACAAAAATCTTCGCATGTAGGCGCTTCTGTAGCTGTGACGTCAACATGTGGCAAAAAAATCAATTTTGATACACTTTTGTCCGCCATTTTCTCTCTTTATCGATGGATAAAAGTGGGTATATTTTAATAACGACTCTTTTTTGGGTAAATATGCACTACTGAAAAAAGGAAGAGCAACTTTTGATCTACAATGGTGAGTAATTTGAGTCGTATATAATTAGTGGTCAAATTTTAGGGTATCATGAAACTTATGGTTAGTGGGAAATTTAGATCCTATAAAATGTATAAACTGAGGAGCGTTTGTCGCCTATGGGATTTAACATGAGCTAAAAAAAATACGAGATTTTAAAATGAAGTTAAAAATAGAAAAACTAATTATAAACTTGTACCAACGTATCACTAGATGAGCAATATTGTTATGTACATATTGCAATTTGAATTTTGAAAATCACAATTTTTGTTGCCGAAAACAAAACATTTGTGTGAACCATGTATTTTGTAAATAGGAATTTAACATGGGCTAAAAATACGAGATTTTAAGCGAAATTAAAAATAGAAAAACTAATTATAAATTTGTACCAACGTATCACTAGATGAGCAATATTGTTATGTACATATTGCAATTTGAATTTTGAAAATAACAATTTTCATTGCAGAAAACAAAACATTTGCCTGAACCATGTATTTTTAAAATAGGAATTTCTCTTTCTCATTGGTTTCAATGGCTTAGCTGTGGGGCGCCACTAAACGGCGAAAAGTGGAACTATAATTGTCATCTGCTAATATTCAAAATGGCGTCACACATATAGGCTCTTAAGAAGAAGTTGTGACATCATATGGATTGAAGAAAAATTCAAGATTTTGTCATTTTTTTTTATAAAAAGGGATTAATAACAAAAGAATTCAAGAATCCTTTTGTGGACAATGTTTTTTTTTTAACTTTTGCAAAAAAAAAAGTTATTGAAAGTTTTGTGAAAAAGAAAGTTTTTGAAAGTTTTGTGAAAAAGAAAGTTTTTGAAAGTTTTGTGAAAAAGAAAGTTTTTGAAACTTTTCTGAAAAAGAAAGTTTTTGAAACTTTTGTGAAAAAAAGTTTTTGAAACTTTTGTGAAAAAAAGTTTTTGAAACTTTTGTGAAAAAAAGTTTTTGAAACTTTTGTGAAAAAAAGTTTTTGAAACTTTTGTGAAAAAAAGTTTTTGAAACTTTTGTGAAAAAAAGTTTTTGAAACTTTTGTGAAAAAAAGTTTTTGAAACTTTTGTGAAAAAAAGTTTTTGAAACTTTTGTGAAAAAAAGTTTTTGAAACTTTTGTGAAAAAAAGTTTTTGAAACTTTTGTGAAAAAGAAAGTTTTTCAAATCTTTCTGAAACTTTTTTGAAAGAAAAATTAAAACTTTAATACTAGAATAATTTTAACTAAAACGTACCAAATATAAATACTGCAGTTTAAACTGTTTTCCATTTCTTGTTATAGTTTTTTCCATTTTCTCTGAGAAGTTCGTCGTGTTTCAAAATTTCTTATTTTTTTTAACTTGTATTCAAACAACACCAATAATATAAACTATATAACTCTTTAAATGTCTTATGGAGGTTTTGTAGCTGAACACATTTATACTTTAAGGTTAATGATGATATTTTAAGCTAAACCCATTCCTCTCTCTTTTACTGACAAATTACAATAATTATATTTTATGATGTCAATTGTTATTAAATTTTAATTATTTGAACAGCAAAATGAGTTTGATTTCTGTTAGTATCTAGTGGCGCAAGTAATAGAATTTCGTTCAAAATGTAATATGTAAAAAAAGTATAAGCAAATACAACATTGGAAATTTAAAGGAATTGTTGAAAACACCTCAAAGTTTATTTGTTAAAAAAACGCATCAAATCCGTATAAAATTAACAATATTAACGATTTTTTAAAATAACTTTGGAAGAAGCATTATCTTAGGTTTTTGAATTTGCCTATGGCAGAGGGTTTATTTAAGATGGAATTCAAATAGCACTGTCCACACTGAGGAGAGAACTAGAAAACTTCAACAAAAAGACAATTTAAATAAACAATTACATCTAAATCAAATACTCTAAATGTATTTTCGCCTAAAATAAACAAAGGCCATCCTTATACACACCTGATAATTTAAATGCATTTAAATAATAAATGTGTTCTATGGAGCCCTGTGAATGGCAAACAAACAACATGTCGAATTCAATTTATTCAGTTAATAATCTGAATTTTAAATAGAATATATAAACTATTGACAAAATATTGATTTAGTATTTCAATTTAAAATATTAACAATAAAGTCAATTTTTATTTGGTTCGTGTCCTTAACTTGATTCCGTATAATTCACCTAAACACATTTAATTTGAATTCATTTAACTTATGGGAGTACAAGGTATTAGATTACCAAGCCTATAATCTGAGGATGTCACACATTTTTCGCCTAAACATTTTTTTCCAAAACCATTTTATATAAACAAATTCACCTAAAATGATTAATATTTTCGTCAAACTATTTTTTTTTCCATATGATTTCACCTAAAAAATCGCTTAAAATACCCTTCACTTAAAATATTTTGATCAAAAAACTTTTCTTCTAAATAAATTCGCCTTGCAATATTATGCCGTCATTGTTACAGTACTAGTAAAGTCTAAACATTTTGCGTTTTTTTTCGTAAAACGTTTTGCTTATAAAACAAAAACAATTTATTGCTATTAGTAATTGTTTTCATTTTTTTTTTTGGAAATTATAATTTTAATTGTAATTTTTTTTTTCTAGTCAAAATACAAGTTTTATCAGAAAAAAGGTGCAATTAAAACAATTTTTTAAACCCGATGATGCCTTTATCCTGCGCCATTTGTTATTTAAAGTATTTACTTAAATGCTCAGATCATTACTTTTAATTGCAAAAAACAATAAACAATGCCAAACAAGATCAATCATAAAAGATAACAATTATTAGTAGACCTATATGAATTTTGGCCAAATCACTCATCCGTAATATTTAACAAGATAAAAAAAAATGAAAAATGAGATTGAGTTTTATCATAACATTTAAAATTGCAAAATAAGAATTGATGCCAGTTATTTCTAATGAAACAATGGCTAACTTTACAATGGAGATGTGCATTTAAGTTAATTAATTTATACGTTACTGTCAATCTACAAAACCTGCTAGTGAATCTGCAAAATTCAATATCTAAAAAATGTATTGAATTTTGAAGATTCACTACCAAGTTGGTTGTTTTGCAGATTGGCTAGGCAATATGCAGATTGACTTATTCCGCAGATGGACAGTAACATATACATAGCAAACTTAAGGACAGGAGAAGAAAAAAATATATAACTACTTCTTATATGAACATTTTATATATAATGTATATATTAAGCTTTGTTTGTCTGTCTGTGTATAACGCTATACAAGCATGTTAAAACGCTGTACAAATTGTGACAAAAAAGTTTAAGCAAGTCGGAATTTATTTAAGTTTAAATGTACTGGTTTTTTAGCAAGTTTTAGTAGCAAAAATAAACTAGAATTTTTCCCTCTTGTTTCCCCCTAGTTAGACCTATCTTAGAATATTGTTCCCCAATTTGGAGCCCATTTAGAAATAACCTAAAACAAGAAATAGAAATGGTGCAGCGTAGGGCTGCAAGATTTGTAAAGGGACGGTATGCATATACTGACAGCGTATCATCTATGCTTCAAGATCTAGAATGGGAAACATTAGCAGTCCGAAAAAATGAGCAAAGCCTCGCTCTTCTGGGATGTTTGCTGTCTGATGATAACATTACTCTGCTTAATGGTTTACTAACTAGAAATCCTCGTAACGGTAGATTTGGGCATTCAAAGACTTTCAAAGAATTAATGGCTAGGACTGATGCATATTTTCGATCTTTTATTCCTAATGTTGTTAGACTATGGAATTCTCTTCCTGTGAATAGTTCTTTGTTAGGACGATTTCAATTTCGTGATGATGTCTTATTTTTAAATAATGACAATCACTCATGATTGGGAGCAATCCCCCCTGCCACATGGCTTTCAAGCTGATTGCAGGTGTATCTAATTGAATTGAATTGAATTGAATTTATGACGGGTTACCCCACTGATATTGAAATATTAAGTATTTTGATATATACTAAATTTTCCACACACGGTTTTATTTTTGATTTTTTTAAACAATAAATTTCGAAACTAAAGCTGATTGAAAATTAATTAGTTGTTCCTGTTCGAGGGTGTGGAATTCATTGCGAAAAAACTACAAGCTCCTATTGCATCAAAATCATGTTTTTAAGTAATTTTTAACAATAATTATATTATAAATTTTGCGGTTTTATTTTATACCAATAAGAGACAGCTCTTATTATTATTATTATTAGTAGTAGTAGTAAACCCGTCATGCAACTTGCACGAAAGGAAGTAGTTGTATTCTGGGCTATATATATGCAAGGATTAATTTTAACTTAACAAATGTGAACTAGGCTTTGCTTTTTTATATAAGTGCAATCTTTAAGAGTATAGCTACATCTCCATCTTGTTGTGTTATAACTATATGGTGTTACTAAAATTGCAAGAAATAGTCTCACGATCATTCAATAAAGATACATTAAAGTGCAAAACACAATAGAAAGTATTGGTAATTAAGTGGTCGCTTTATATAAATTTTGAAAATATCGTTCTACTTTTAAATAATGTTTAAAATCGTACATTTTTAACTCCATGCTAAATCCCATAGACCCGAAAAAACCCTCTCACAAACGTTTGAAGAACTAGCGTTAAAATGATTTAGAGCATTAACAAAAAAATTAGCACGTGCTTTAATGTATAGGCTTCATGCTGATTGCTTTATATAAGCTTGGCACGTGCAGTTATTTTTCTATTAATATTTATGTGACTATCTAGTAGTATCTACCGGTAGACAAAAACCGTTCAAAAACCATTCTTATACCAAAAAAACGATCACAGCGCCAACATTTGGAGAAATTTTGTATTAAACACTGTATCTTGGTTCTTAAAGATTCTTTAAGTTACACTTTTATTTGTTGTTGTTTATGTTAATGTAATCTTCAGCAATAAGCTTAAAGTTATTAAAACTGCAGAGATCCTCTTTTTGGCTCTGAATTGTCAACTTCAAAGGTTCTTTATTGTGGTCATTTAAGTAGTTTATCTGGAAGAAAAAAAAATACATTTAAAAGTAATCCAGCAAAAATTTACGTAATTGATGCAAACAATTTTTTGAAACGAAATTTCAAAATTTGCTAGAACGTATGTTAGTGATAAAATAGTTTTATGACAATTCATTTAAAAATGAACTTTTTTGTCACTAAACAAACATTCATTAAAATTTTTTCTGCATGTGTAATCCAGTCCTAAAGCCCGTTATACACCAACAATTTTTACTTGCATTTTTGTGTCAATTAAATGATGAACGTTTTTGTGAATGATTTGTTACATAAAATATATAAATTAATTTATAAGTATCAATAGGCGGTTATATACAAGTAAAATTTACCGAATATTATCACGGTATTTACCATCTGGAAATAATGGCTTTTTCCCAGTTTTAGACAATTTTAATTTTTTAAGCCAGTTTTTTTTTTTTCTCATACAGTCTGCTTTTGCACTTACACTTTCTTTCCGTATACAGTAGATTTTCCATGCCCATTTCGTTGTTTTTCAACGTGATCATAAATAGGATCTATTGGTCTTCCACCCCCCTCCCACTGTTCATTGTTTGTGATTTAAGCAAAAATAGCCGTACATAAAATACACAAACTTAAAAAAATTAAAAACTAGTGACCAGAACCAGACATAAATGTCACTTTTTAAGAAGATAATATTAACAATAGCTTATACATTAGAATTAGACGAAAAGAGCATAATACTAGTTTTCCTGGTTTTAGAAGTAAAAACCGGTTGTAACTGGTATTGACCATTGTCCTTTGCCCTTTACTACTTGCTAATCCTGTTTTAGCATAATCATCTTACTCTATTCTAGTTTTTAACGAATTAGAATTGTTTTTTTTGTTGTTGTTTTTTAAAAAAATTTCTAAAAAAAAATGTTCAATTACTTTGTTATAATTGCTCACCTTAACGTAGAATTCCGAATTGCTTTTTATAGATTGGTAGAATTCCATCATAAGACACGAAGAAGTAGGACAAGGCATTGATTTTTTCGTTAAAGCATAAATTAATGAAACAATGTGAACATCTTGCTGTCATTAAAAAAATAAATAAAAAATAAATAAGATTAATTTAAAATGTATTTATCTTAAATTGCTGAAATTTTAGCATTCAAAATAAAGCACAAAGTATGCAAATATAAATTTATACAAGGTGTCATATAATATGTTCTTGAAGAAATGAGAAAATTAAGGAAAAAAGAAACAGAAAAAAAATTGGGTTTCTCTATGTCAATGTGAGAAGAAAATTTTATAATAACTTGTTAATTAGATTTTTACATTAAATCTAATTATAAAAAATGAAATAAATTTGTAGATAATTAAAAAAAATACTCTGTGCATTTTTAATCCGTCTTTTCATTTTCAACCTTTCTCATAAATATTATGTTTAAGAGTCTTAATGTATTGAAGCATTGTTGGGGGTAGTTGGTCCCCTATCGGGTGCCTCCCCAGGTGGCGGATAGGGGAATGCCCGCCAGATATGGAGGGTACTGAGGGCATAAAATACTCAGGGCAGACCAAAACCAAACCACGCCATTGCCGGTCCCCCAGCCCGGGTGCAAAAGTGGAGGGTCGACGTCAGGTTGGCAGCCGGTTGTAAAGATTTGCCAAAACATATGATGTTGGTTCGAAATAGTTTTCCGAATATGGCTAGGGCGTCCCCCGCCATAAGCGACGCGCAGCTGCAACGCCCGGTGGCTGTGACAAATTGGCAAGGGCTACCCTACAGTGGACGGGTGGGGCTAAAGAAGCGAGTCCAGCATCAACAACAAGGAGGTCTTGGAAGTAGTGGTAGAAGTGGAGGTACTAAACTTAGGTTTGGCACCTGGAATATAGAGAGTTTGACAGGGAAGACTAGGGAGTTATCTAGTGTTCTAAAGGCTAGGAGGGTAAATGTTGCATGTCTGCAGGAGACAAGATGGAAAGGGGATAAATCCAGGGACATTGGGGATGGGTATAAATTAATTTATGCAAGTAGTGAGGAGGGTAGAAATGGAGTGGGAATGGTCCTAGATCAGGAACTCAGACATAGTGTGGTTGAGGTTAGGCGGATAAATAGTAGGCTGTTAGTAGTAAAGGTAGTTTGGGGTGGCATTGTTATAAATGTAGTTAGTGCATATGGCCCCCAGGTTGGATTAGATACAGCCAGGAAGCTAGAATTCTGGGAACAGTTTGATGACCTAATGTTGGGCCTGAGTAGGAAGGAACGGGTCATAATTGGTGGGGACTTTAACGGACATGTAGGTAGAGGTAGGGAAGGGTATGAAGAGGTACATGGTGGGTGGGGCTATGGAGAGCGAAATAAAGCAGGGGAGAGTATCCTGGAGGCAGCAGTGGCACATAAGTTAATTTTAGCAAACACACTATTCCAGAAGCGAGAGGAACATTTGATTACTTTTAAGAGCAGGGCAGGAGAATCCCAGATTGATCTCTTCATGATTCGGAGTGAGGATAGAAACGAGTGCAAGGATTGTAAAGTGATACCGAGTGAAAACTTAGCGGGACAACATAGGCTAGTAGTGTTAGACCTAAAACCTAGGGGTGCAAAACAGGTGGTCAGACATAGAGGAGAGACAGCAATTAGGTGGTGGGCATTACCAGACAAGGTGGAAGAGTTTAAGAAAATGGCAGGTAAGATAGCATGGGATTTAGATGGCACTGCAGGAGAGCTGTGGACAAGGGTAGCACAACAGATCCGTGATTGTGGAAACGAGGTACTAGGGACAGTACGAGTAGGGGGGTCTCGATTAGACAGAGAAACTTGGTGGTGGGATGAGGAGGTACAGATGGCAGTTAAAAAGAAGAAAGATGCTTTCAAGACTTGGTGGCACGATGGAAGCAGGGAGGCCCAGATAGAATACAAGCGTGCCAAGATAGAGGCCAAACAGCAGGTAGCCATAGCAAAGCATAAGAAATATGCGGACATGTATGCCAAGTTAGGTACCAGAGCAGGAGAAATGGCAGTATATAGAATAGCTAGGGCTCGGGAGAATAAAGGCAGAGATATTGAAAAGGTGGTGAGTGTTAAGGATAATGGGGGCAAAGTATTGTGGGGTAGGGAGCCAGTACGGAACAGGTGGGGGGAATATTTTAGTAAGCTTATGAATGAGGGGGTAGAGCAGGAGCCTTTCACTGGAAGAAATAATGATAGAGAAGAAGTGGAGCAGGTTAGGGCTGAGGAAATTGTTCAGGCATTGCGAAAAATGAAGCTAGGGAAGGCTTTAGGGCCAGATGGGATACCAGTAGAGGTGTGGAAGGTCTTCGGGAATGTTGCCATTTCCTGGCTCACAAAGTTATTCAATAGATTGGCTATGGGGGATAGAATGCCAGGTGCATGGCGGGACAGCTGGTTAGTGCCTATTTTCAAAGGGAAGGGTGATGTTCAGGAATGTGGGAACTATAGAGGTATTAAATTGATGAGTCATATGATGAAGCTTTGGGAGAGAGTAATTGAAGCTCGACTACGGGGTAAAACTGCAATTGGGGGAAGTCAGTTTGGGTTTATGCCAGGAAAATTCACAATGCACCCCATTTTTGCCGTAAGGCAAGTTATTGAGAAGTTTCGGGCTGCCAAGAAAGAGTTACACATGGTATTTATAGATCTAGAGAAAGCCTATGACAGAGTACCACGGACGTTATTGTGGGAGGTCTTACAGAAGAAGGGGTGGGTGAGAGTTATATAGATATGGTGAGGGACATGTATAGGGATGCACGGACAAGCGTTAAGACTGCCTGGGGGTTCTCTGACAGTTTTCGTGTTAGGATTGGTGTGCACCAGGGCTCAGCACTTAGTCCATATCTATTTATTTTGGTCCTGGATGAGTTACTGGCAGGGGTGAGGCAGGAGGTCCCCTGGTGTATGCTGTTTGCAGATGACATAGTCTTAGTTGGGGAATCCAAATTGGAACTCGAGATAAGGTTAGAGGAGACTAGGAATGCCTTGGAATCAAAGGGGTTGAAAATAAGTAGGGCAAAAACAGAGTACATGAAATTTCATTGGGATGGGAAAGAACAGTTGAATGAGGGGATTAGACTTGGGGACAGTTTAATGCAGCAGGTGCATGACTTCAAATATTTAGGATCTGTGCTGCAAGATGATGGGAGCTTAGACTTAGACATCACAAACCGGATAAAAGCAGGTTGGCATAGGTGGAGGCAGGCTAGTGGGGTTTTATGTGACAGGAAGTTACCTATAAAATTGAAGGGAAAGTTTTATAGAACAGTAGTCAGACCAGCTATGTTGTATGGGTCAGAATGTTGGGCAACCAAGAAGGTGCATGAGGATAGAATGCAGGTAGCTGAGATGAGAATGCTAAGGTTTATGAGTGGGGTGACCAGAAGGGATAGGATCAGAAATGATTTTATTAGGGGTAGTGTAGGGGTAACAAATATAGTAGAAAAGATGCAGGAAAATAGGCTGCGGTGGTTTGGGCATGTCCTCAGGAGTGGAGAAGATGGGCTGCTGAGACAGGCAATGAACTTAGACCTGGGAATAAAACGGGGTAGAGGAAGACCCAAGCAAACCTGGGATGTGGTAGTAAAACGGGATATGGTGGCATGTGGGGTTACTGGGGGCTTGGTGCAAAATCGGAACGAGTGGAGAGTTAGAACCAGCAAGGCCGACCCTGCTGCTTGCGGGATAAGGTACAGGAAATGATGATGATGATGATGAAGCATTGTTATAAATTTTATAATGCTGTTTTTTCCTTTGACTTTTTTTCAAGAACAATTAAGAGCCTAGATACAAGGTTTAGTTCAAAATTTCTCCGAACGTAGGCGCTGCGATCGTTTTTGATTGAAAAACGGTTCTTTAACGTTTTTTCTCCAGGTTTCAAGTCACATAATAATTAATAGAAAAATAATTTCGCGTGTTCAGCTTATAAAAAGAAAACATCGTGAAGCCAATAGAGTAATGCACGTGCTAAATTTTATGTGATTGTTCTAAGTCGTTTTTAATGGGAATTCTTCAAATGTTTAGGGGACGGTTTTTTGGTCCTTATGAAACTTAACATGGAGTTAAAAAAACGTAAGATTTTAAATGTTATTTAAAAATAGAAGGACCTTTTCAAAATTTATAAAAAGGAAACATCGTGAAGGCAATACATGAAAGTATATGCTAATTATTTTGTTATTGTTCTAAATCGTTTTTAACGAGAGTTTTTCAAATGTTTGGGGGACGGTTTTTGATCCAATGGGATTTAACATGGGGTTAAAAAACGAACGATTTTGAACCTTGTTTAAAAATAAAAGGACCTTTTCAAAAATTATATAAATCCAGCACGTAAAGAACAATACTTTTTATTGCATTTTGCGCTTTACTGTATTTTAATTGAGCGATTGTGAGGCGATTTCTTGCAGTTTTAGTAACACCATATAAAGAACACTCATTTGTCTCGTTGTCGTCTGCTCAAAACAACAAGATGGCGGTGTACCTAGGCTCTTAATTATATTTACAATTTTGGTCAAGATTTTTACAAGTTGTTTTAAATATTAAAAGATAAGCAAACCATTGAATAGATGAAGGTTTTTGTTTTGTTTGAAGATTCTTCGGTAGCTAACAACTTTTCCATATTATCAAGAATTTCTTTAAGAAGTTGACCTATAAAATTTAAACAGAAAAAAGTACATATTAAAATATAGCTTTAAATTAATTGTTACAATAAATTTGAAATACTTGTTGCATGAGTTATTTCAGTGTTGTAAATACAGGCATGTAAAATTAAATTTTCCATTAACTCGCTGATGTCTTCAATGCGATTTTCAACTTCATGCGGAATTCTCAAATTGTTTTTATGCTGAAAATAATAAAAAAAGGCACATAATCAAAAATTATTATTCCATGCAAACAATAATGAATAAAATAATATTTTATTTTGAAAGATTTCAATATCACAGTCAAAAATCACTTTTAATTATAATTTTTTTTTAATTAAAAAAAATTAAATTAGGTCTGGATCACACACTGCACAAAACAGAAAATAATAATAAAAAAACTTTATTTCTGCTTTCATTCATAGAAGGAGGAGCCATAAAGTACGATGCTAATGAAATTCACCTTCCTATTGGCTGATAATCTCAAAGTAAATGATTTCACTGAATTTTTTCTTCTGCATACTTGTCAGCCAAATAAATAGAATAGAATTATTCAAATTAGATAACTTCCTCTTTGAGCGGAAATTTTCGAATGTGTGATCCAGCCCTTGGAAATTTTGCATAATGATTTATTTTTTTTTTTTTTTTCACTTTTACATTAACATAATTTGAATATCTGATTATGTATTAAATTTTAAAGTACCATTATTTCAATGGCGTCCAGTGTGTATATTTGAAGTCCAAAATGACTATTAGTTTTGCCAATAGTGTCAATAATTTTCATCAAGTCCTTCAAAATTAAAATTTAATAATTAGACACATTAAAAACCACCGCTAATACTTTTTTTTTTTCTTTCTTTCACAAAATGCTTCCATACATGCTGTCCTCTGCAAATAATTAAGAAAATTATTGATAAATGTCAAAATATATTATTCAAATATCAAATATATATAATAAATGAAATTTAGTGAAAATTATTTAAGTAATGGAATCAATGTACTTTAATATGCACTTATTGGTATACAGAGGCGTAGCTGGGGGGGGGGGGCAAGCGCGCCGGGCACCGTCTCTGGGGGGGGGGCGCCAAAATAGCAAAATAAAATTCGATGTTATGTGATTTGAGCTGTCTATATAAAAACCTAGTAATATTTATTGACATGTATGTATGATTTTTAGGTTGCAACAGCAGCCATGTAGAAATTCATACAAAAATTAGGTTTCACCCAAAATTTCTCAAACTACTACTGGCATCTAATATCGCTACCTTCACACAAAAATTTTTTTTTTCACACTCTATGCATAAAATAATAATGAATATAAAAATATATTTGGACCTACCTGGTGTTTCTCAATAGTCTCATGTAACTTTTTAATTTCTGCATCTTTATACTCTCCTCCTGGAGGCTTAGTCAGTGTCACAGGAAGTGGAACATAAAACTAAACAAAAAAATCATTTCGAAATTTAATGAAACTCCATTGATTTTTTTTTTTTCTAATGTACATGTAAACTTGTTTCAATCATAATAATACTTTATCTTCATTCCATGGTGTTGTATGGATTGGTATTGGTTGCCACTTAAGTCCTGGCACCAGTATTTCTTTTTCAATTGGTGGAAACATTTCTGCTAGACAACATTGACCACTCATAAGACACCTATCAAAAGCTGTACTTCTAACATGAACATTTGGAAAATTATAAATTTCTCCAAGAAATTTATTATATCTTTGTCTCAATATTTTGCCAAGATTCAAAGCCTGAATTTTTCCTTTCTGAAAATAAACATATTGTTTTTTTCTCTATATTTTTAAGTTCTATTTAATTATTTCTTATAAGACCTACTCTTGTCAAAGTCCCTGCTCCATCTGGAAAATGGTCACTCTGAGGGTCATCAGATAAAAACTTCATTGGGGCTCGATCTCCATGTCGAAAAATCTATAGTTGGCATATTAAAAATTGAATTTTTTTTAATTGATTTTCAGATATTTACTAAATATTATTTTATTATGTCATTTCTGTAGGTCAGTTATTTAATTAATAAATTGTTTAAGGGAAGAGAAGGGTCTTAACTATTATTTAGAAGCAAATTTAAAAAAAATTAAGTTTGTTAGAACCAAGGGTCATCATTTCACAAAAAAGTGAGTCATACATTATGATGTCACATCTTGTGAGCTATTATTTTATGACAGTCATTTTTATGCTGTATAATAGTCAATGGCAGTTATATGATAATAGTTGTCATAATATTTTGTAGTTTGTTTTTTTGTGTGACTATTAAGAGGTTATGAGTCAGATATGACAATTTTATTGTGTAATGAGACCCCCTAGTTATATTTTCTTTCAGAAGCAAAATTAAGACAAACTTTGAATTTTTTTTTTTTTTTAGAAACTAGAAGGATAGCTCAATCTCATAAGAGTATTTTCATGTTGATACTGTTAAAATAAACTATTTATATTAAGTTTGCAAATGATCCAGCTTTAAGAGGCTACATCGCAAAATTATTTCGAAAAATCTCCACAAAGAGCACTAGCATCTTTTTTTCCTATTGAGCCCATAGATCCGATGTTAAAGAAAAAATGTTAATTTTTAAAATACACATACAATTTTTCATATTTAAAGTTGTCCAATTTTGATGGTTCAAAATGCAATTTGCATCTACATGTAGTGATAGAACGTCAAAAAATTGGAAAGTGTGCTTCTATTTTTTAAAAAAATATTTCTAAATCGCAAATTTTTAACTTTTTTGTTAAACTCCATTGAGTAAGAAAAACACAACCATAAAAATGTTCATAAAAATACCTAAAAATAATTTAAAAGAAAAACAGAAAAAATCTGTAAAGTAAAACCACAGTGAAGCCAACGCATTGCTGATTTTTTCTGTTTTTTTTAAATATTTTTTAGGTATTTTTATGAACATTTTAATGGTTGTTTTTCTTGCTCAGTGGAGTTTAACATAGAGTTAAAAATTCGCGATTTTGCAGTATTTTTTTTAAATAGAAGCACACTTTCCAATTTTTTTGACGATCTATTACTAGATAAACATATATTTAAAGTGCACATTGCACTTTGAATCATCAAAATTGGACAACTTTAAATATGAAAAATAAAAATATTGCCTCCATGACTGTGTATTTTAAAAATTAACGTTTTTTTCTTTAACAATAGGTCTATGCATGGGATCAATATAAACACGATGCTAGAACTTTTTGTGGAGATTTTTCGAAGTAATTTTGTGGTGTAGCCTCTTAAACAGCTTTTAGTCTATAAAAAGTTTATTTTGAACGATATCAACATTAAAGTGATTTAGCTACTGTTCTAGTTTCTAAAATATTTTCAATTTTTTCTTAGTGTTGCTCTTTTGAAACGTAGAATAATAATCAGGATTAGAAAATCAGGTGTTTCTAAAAATATCTTATAAAGATATTTTCTTGAATTTATTATTTAACATAATTTATTTTCACTTTTTTCTAGTTTAAAATAAAATATTTCAAAAATATTATCACGAATAAACTTTTCGTACTAATTTACAAAAAAAAAAAATACTTCTAAGACGTTTTTTTTTTCTCTCTAAAAGTTTCATCTAATTTATGTAAATGTTCAACGTTTGTTTAGCAAATCTATTTCAGAAATATCAATAAATTAAAAAAAAACACTTACCAAACAAACAAATCTTAACTTAAAATCATTCATATTATTTATAGATTCCATATCGATTTTTTTAACTATTTTGTTTTTGTTAAAAATGGTTAGATTTTTGTTAAAAATATCTCTCTCTATATATATAGTCACATATGTTGTGACGTTTATTTTTACGTGTCAAGACAGTGGAACATGATTGATCTTTATTATCTTATTACTGTCATTAATATTTTAATTATCATAGAACACCCTCTAATAAAATAAAATGTTTTATTAAACAATTAATTTTTTTTTATTTGTGTCAAGGTGACAAGCCATAAATAATTATTTAATTGTCGTTTGTTTGATAAGTATGGGTGACAAAAATTGTGGTATTTTTAAATCCAATATCCAATAGTACATCATGATCAATTATCAGTCAAAGAACTTTTCAACTTTTCATTTATTTATAGACTTTCACAATGAAGTGCGTCACTAAAATACATATGGAATCTTTTAATTAAGGTGGCTTAATAGATATTTATCTTGCTTTTGTGTCTCCGAGTTGGGCCACTGCAGTGACTAATGCTGTGCTCCATAGATAGTAAAACAGTATGAAAAAAATTCAAAGTGTTTTTTTAGAAACTAGAATAGTTGGTGTGGCATTTTTACAACATTTTGGAAATACACGCCTCATTTATTAGGGAATAGATTTTTAATAATAAAATCGTGAAATTTTATTTTATCAGGTATATATTTATAGGAATATTTTTAAAAGTACTTCATTCATATTTTACATTCTCTTTTTTTGTTGTTAAAGGTTTAGTTCAATAGTGGATATAAATTCTTCAACTTATATGGAAAATGCATAATTATACAAAACACAATTACATTTTACAGGTGTGATTAAGATAAAAAATTATACACTATTACAATTTTCCACTATTTTTAAGGTTTCTTTTCTTTGGCTTGAAGCAAATATGCAATGGTAAGATAATTTAAGAACAACTAATACTAAACTCTTGAGCATTTTGTTTTTCAAGATCAAAATGAAGAAAAATTAGAAGTGTTCCGAGAAATTTCTCAATCACAGGCTACAAGACAAAATTACTTCGAAAAATCTTCGCAAAAAGCGCTATCATCGTTTTTCTATTGAGCCCATAGACCCAATGTTAAAAAAAAATGTGAATTTTTAAAATACACACAGTCATGGCGGCAATATGTTTCTTTTTCATATTTAAAGTTGTCCAATTTTGATGGTTAAAAGAGCAATGTGCACCTTAAATATATGCTGATCTAGTGATAGAATGACAAAAAATTGGTGTTTTTCTATTTTTAAAAACTATTTCTAAATCGCGAATTTCTAACTCTTATGTTAAACTCCATTGAGTACGTGCTCGTAAGCAAAAAAAAAACATCCATTAAAATGCTCATAAAATATGTAAAATTAATTTTAAAAAACCACAATTAAACCACAGTGAAGCCAACACATTGACGCATGTGCTGATTTTTTCTGGGTTTATAAAATTATTTTTTACGTATTTTTACATAGCACTTTGGACAACTTTAAATATGATAAATAAACATATTGCCTGGCGACTGTGTATATTTTAAAAATTAACATTTTTTCTTTAACATTGGGTCTATGGGTTCAATAGAAAAACGATGCTAGCGCTCTTTGCGGAGATTTTTCGAAGTAATTTTGTGATGTAGCCTCTTAAGTGATTGAATTACTACCCTTCCAGTTTCTAAAACACATTCAAGTTTCTCTTTATTTTTGTACTTAAAAGATAAACCAACCGCCTTAATTGCAAAAAAAACTCATAGATTTATTTGCAGCCTGAAGCCTGAAATGTACAATACGTAATTTTAATTTTGATTTGTTTATTAAATATAATATTTAGTTTTTATTGTGTTAATATTAATATAATCTTCTACAGTATTTTTAAAGTTTTCGAAAGTGCAGATTTCTTCATTTTTATCTTGAATTTTCAATTTCATTGGTTCCTTGTTGTGGTCCTTCCAGAAAAGTAACTAAAAAAATATAATTATAATAATTAATAAACATTATTAAATAAATCTGAAACAAATCTAGATAATAAATTAACAAATTAAGAAAAGAATGAATATAATTTTTAATTTTTTTGAAAATAATCCTACTTTTTATTCTGAAACAAATTCTGATATTTTATAATTATTAAGAAAATTTCGGTCATTTTTAATATATTTGAAAATCTTAAAAAAAATTTTTTTTATTATAACACATTTTTAAAATTCTACTTTTAAAAAGCAACATGGAGGAGATGGTCAATGTGTTTTAGAAACTAGAAGAGTAAATAAATCCCTTGTCGATATTTTCATCTCTGAAATTATCTAAAAATGTCTGAAAATTATAGAAATTTTCAGACATTTTTAGAGAATTTCAGAGATGAAAACTTGTATAAAAAGTTTATTTTTTAAAGGTGTTGCACATGAAAGTATCTTTGTGGTTCAGTTACTCTTTTAGTTTCTAAAACATTCAATTTTTCAAAAAAAAATTTAGTTCAAACTGGTCTGGTGGCTGAATAGATATTTATATTTATTTAGTATTTCACATTACAATCAGTATTTCATACTAATATTTTCTTAAAACTAAAGAATTGACAGGCAAGTAGAAAACGGGATTAACAGAAGTTGGCTCCGCCCTTTTTATGACGAACGCAACTTCTAATTGGTTGGTTATGTAGTCTGACGTCACATGCTCCGCCCTTTTCAACGTCGAACCACACAACAAACCAATTAGAAGTTGCCGGTCATCATAAAAAGGGCGGAGACAACTTTTGTTTGTCCCGATTTCTAATTGCCTGTAAGTATTGACGTTCTTTTTTTTATACATTTTGAAATCTCAAGCTGTTATTTTAATGTAAATATTTTTACTGCTTTAAAACAATAAAATTGCTATTTTTGCATTTTAAATACCTGAATATAAAATTCTGAAAGGTTCTTTGTATGTTGGTAAACTTCTAATATGACACATGATGAAGTTGGAGCCATAATTCCTTTTTTAGTTAAGGCATAAATCATTGCAATGACGTGCAGATCATGCTGTAATTAATTAATTAAAAGTGTAATTAATTAATTATGTTTAACATTTTCACCTGTAATTTGGTTCATTATTCAATTAGTATATGCAAAAATATATATACTTTTTTGCATGTATCGAGGGCTGATGAGAGGCTAGAGTTAACCTGCAACCGTAGTTTGGCTAGTTTTTAATTCTAGAACTCTAGCCTCCAACCAGCCGCTGTGATTACAAAAAAAAACTTATTTTTTTGCCTAATTAGTAAAATGTAGTTTTTTTTAAAACTATAGTTATTGAAATTAATTATTGTTTAAATATATCATTGTCTCAGAGGTACACTGTGTTAAGTCACGTGTTTTAAATAAAAACCACAAATTTTACATCTAATGAATCAGCTTGTCAACTTTTATCAGTTGTAAACAGTGTTAAGTCCACAGTTTTACATATCGGACGCTAAATAGGGGTTATATTATGTTAAGTCCTATTCAATGAAGAGAAAAAACTTTCAAATGAATAATAACCTGTTAAATTCAAGTTTTGTGACTTAAGAGTCTAGATACAGCGTTTAATTCAACATTTCTCCGAATGTAGGCGCTGCGATCGTTTTTTGTTTTAAAAATGGTTTTTAAACTTTTTGTCCATGTATGACATCATGTACAAATTAATAGAAAAATAATTGCACGTGCTAAGCTTATAAAAAGCAATCAGCATGAAGAATGTACATTATTGCACGTGCTGCTTTTTTGTTATTGCTCTAAATTGTTTTTAATGAGAGTTCTTCAAACTTTTGTGGGACGGTTTTTTGGTTCTTTGGGACTTAACGTACGAAAAACGTTATTAAAAAAAATAAAAGAACCGTTTCAAACTTTATAAGAAGGAATCACTATGAAGCCTATACATGAAAGCACGTGCAACTTTTTTGTTATTTGTTCTAAATTATTTTTAACGAGAGTTCTGCAAACTTTTGTGTGAAGGTATTTTTGGCCTATGGGATTTAACATGTAGATTAAAAAAGACGTGCGAATTTAAACATTATTTAAAAATAAAAGGACATTTTTAAAATTTCAATAAAGCGACCATTTAATTGAACAATACTTTCTATTGCATTTTGCACTTTAATGTATCTTCATTGAACGATTGTGAGACAATTTCTTGCAGTTTTAGTAACACCATAATAGTGACAACTGACACTCATATGTCTCGTTGTCGACTGCTCAAAACAACAAGATGGTTGAAGATCGAGGTGTATCTAGGCTCTTAACACAGTTTACCTCTGAGGTACTGATTTATTTTTCATAAATTATATTATTAACCAATGAAATTACATCAATTTTAAACTGAAGAAATCACAAACCAATGAATAGAAGAATGTTTTTCTTTCAGTAGAAGTTTGTTCAGTTTCGAATAAATTTTCCATATTTTCAAGAATTTCTTTAAAAAGATTACCTATAAAAATATTTTTTTTAAAAAAAAAATTAAAATTGTAAAAGTGATTGTTTTAGGCAATAATTAGGGCTCGGATTTTTATGCAATATTAAGCCAATGTTTCACAGTCTATGTAGCCTCAGAGCCAATTGAAAAAAAAAATACCCGTTTAGATTAACCAACAATTAGGAAATTTTCTAATTAAAAACACTGATTGGAGGCTAAAACGCTAGTTGCAAACAAACTGATATTAACCATACATCTAGCCTCTAATCAGCCTTTTTGAGTAGAAAAAAAGCAACATTGCAGCTGGTCTAATTAAGATTCTACATCGCAAAATTACTTCGAAAAACATTAGTTTTTAAAATACACAGTCGCGGCGGCAATATGTTTATTTTTCATATTTAAAGTTGTCCAATTTTGATGGTTCAAAGTGCGATGTGCACCTTAAATATATGCTGATCTAGTGATAGAATGACAAAAAATTGGTAAGTGCGGTTCTATTTTTAAAAACTATTTCCAAATCGCGAATTTTTAACTCTTATATTAAACTCCATTGAGTACGCGCTTTATAAGCAAAAAAAAACCATCCATTTAAATGTTAGTAAAAAAAATACGTAAAAATAATTTTAAAAAAACCCGAAAAAATCAGCACGTGCGCCAATGTGTTGGCTTCGCTGTGGTTTAATTGTGATTTTTTAAAAAAATTATTGTTACTTATTTTTGCGAACATTTTTAAGGGATGTTTTTTTCTTAATAAGAGTTAGAATTTCGCGAATTTTGAAATATTTTTTAAAAATAGAAAAACACTTAACAATTTTTTGTCATTCTGTCACTCGATCAGCATCTATTTAAGGTGCACATTTCATTTTTGAACCATCAAAATTGGACAACTTTTAAATATGAAAAATAAATATATTGCCGCCATGACTGTGTGTATTTTAAAAATTAACGTTTTTTCTTTAACATCGGGTCTATGGGCTCAATAGAAAAACGATGCTAGCGCTCTTTGCGGAGATTTTGCTATTTAATTTTTACGATGTAGCCCTCTTAATGATGATGATTACTTCACAATTGGCACACTAATTGGGCAACAAATGGAGAAATATTTGCTTGATATTCTGCATAAAAATCCGGTGTCCTATAATGTCCTGTACTAGTAATAATTATATGTCCTACTTGTTCCTTCATGTACTTCATCATTATAAATGCAGCCATGAAGAACATTGCTCTCATATAGCTGAATAAAATCCGCGAAGCGGGTTTCAATGGCTATTGGTATTGACAAATTGTTTTCTTTCTGAAAACAAACAAACAAACAAACAAACAAAATTATTAAAACTCAAAATATACAAGTTGAAAATTAATTTAAATTTCAAATTTAATTAAGATCATGTTTTAGGAAAAGCTAATTTTTCGAACTCTTGATTATAGTCTGTCTTTCAGAAAAGCAAAATTAAGAGAAACTATTGACAGTGTTTTAGAAACTAGAAGAGTAGCTCAATCACTGAAGGCTATTTTCAGGTTTTTTGATATCTTTCAAAATAAACTTTTTATAGAAAAAAATTTAAAAAAAATATTATCTGCTTAAATTTGGATCATTTCCAAACTGACATAAAAAAAGCTTAATTTGAAAGATATCCCCATGAAAATACTCTTTAACTGATTGAGCCTACCTTTCTAGTTTCTAAAATACATTCAGGTTTTTTTTTGTTATTTCGCACCTGAAAATTCAGAATATAATCTAATTCTCGAGAGAATTTTATTTTGCACTTTAAAACTGTCTTTAAGAAGTACAAAAAATTGGAAAACTAGAAAGTGTTTTAAAAACTAGAAGGGTAGCTCAATTACTGAAGGGTGTTTACAGATTGATATATTTCAAAATAAACTTTTCATATAGACAAGAATTTAAAAAATATTATCTGCTTAAAGTTGGATCATTTCCAAACTGACATAAAAAAAAGCTTAATTTGAAAGATATCAACATGAAAATACTCTTAACTGAATGAGCTACCTTTCTAGTTTCTAATAAACATTCAGGTTTCTCTTCATTTTGCACCTGAAAGACAGAATAATCATAGTTCGAGAGGAAGTTCACACTTTATAATTATCTTTCTCAAGAAAAAAAAATCAAGAAGAACTAGATAATGTATTAGAAACTAGAAGAGTCAATCACTGAAGGGTATCTTCAGGTTGATATCTTTCAAAATAAACTTTTTATAGACAAAATTAAAAATATTATCAGCTTAAGAGCCTAGATCCACGTCCATCTTGTTGTTTTGAGCAGACGACAACGAGACAAATGAGTGTTCTTATATGGTGTTACTAAAACTGCAACAAATCGCCTCACAATCGCTCAATTAAAATACAGTAAAGCGCAAAATGCAATAAAAACTATTGTTCTTCATGTGCTCGATTTATATAATTTTTGAAAAGGTCTTTCTATTTTTAAACAACGTTCAAAGTCGTTCGTTTTTTCAACCCCATGTTAAATCCCATAGGATCAAAAACCGTCCGACAAACATTTGAAAAACTCTCGTTAAAACTGATTTAGAACAATAACAAAATAATTAGCACATACATTCATGCATTGGCTTCACGATGTTTCCTTTTTATAAATGTTGAAAAGGTCCTTCTATTTTTTAATAACGTTTAAAATCGTACGTTTTTTAACTCCATGTTAAGTCCCATAGGACTAAAACACCGTCCAACAAAAGTTAAGAGAACTCTGATTAAAAATGATTTAGAGCAATCAGAAAAATTAGCACGTACTTACATGTGTTTATTGCCTTCAGGATTATTCCTTTTTCTAAATTTTAAAAGGGCTTTCTATTTTTAAATAACATTTAAAATCGTACGTTTTTTAACTCCATGTTAAGTCCCATAGGAGCAAAAAACCGTCACCCAAACATTTGAAGAACTCCCGTTAAAAACAACTCAGAACAATAACAAAATAATTATTACGTGCATTAATCTACTGGCTTCACAATGTTTTCTTTTTATAAGGTTAGCACGCGAAATTATAATCATTAATCAAGTAATCGAAAGGCTTTAATTTTACTCATTAAAACCACCTTAATTAAGTCATAAAGACCTGTATTAGAATGGTGTCCATTGTGAGTATTTGAAGATTAAACTGATTATTGCATTTGCCAATGTTGTCAATAATACTCAGCAATTCCTTTATTAAATAAAAAAACAACAATCTTATTAGAAAATTTATAATTAAGGTGGCTTTATAGATCATTATTTTGTTTTCATCCCTCCGGATGGCGCCACTGCAGTGGCTATTATGTTCTCTAGGAAGTCTCTTGCGGTTTTGAGAAAATTTATATTTTATATATTTATATTAAAAATGTTTTAGAAACTAGAATAGTTGGTGATAATGCTGAAAGTTTTTGTCATGATGATATCTTTTAAAATAAACTTTTTATGACAGTTTGAAAAAGAGGCGAAAATAAGTTTTTTCATGAAATGTCAATGAAAAAAAAATAAATGGGTCATTTTCAAACTGAACCGTAAAATTGTTTATTTTTTAAGATAATGAATGCCATGAAAAAACTTTTAGCATAATCTTTTACCATTCTAGTTCAGAAAACAATTTTGATTTTTTTTAATGTTGTTTTTACAACAAAAAAATGTTCGCTTGACTTTTTACGTCCAAATTTTACAAAAAAAGTCCATAGAGCATACTATTAGCCACTGCAGTGCATTGTGTACAAGGGCACAAAAGCAAAATGAATATCTATTAAGCCACCTTAATTTTTTTGTAACTAGGGCGGCCCCAGAAGATGCATCCACTTGTCACACATTTTGATCTAGAACTTTTGGGGCCAAAGGATACTGACATTTGCTCTAAAGGGACATTTGCCCTAAAACCATTTGCCCTAAAGGGACATTTGCTCTAAAACCATTTGTCCTAAAGCCATTTGCCCTAAAGGAACATTTGCCCTAAAGGAACATTTGCCCTAAAGGAACATTTGCCCTAAAGGAACATTTGCCCTAAAACCATTTGCCTTAAAGAAACATTTGTCCTAAAGCCATTTGCCCTAAAGCCACTTTTTTGTTCTCTCTTTTCATACGATTTAGCGTCTTTAGGTGAAGTATGTTAAATTGGTTCTGTGTGCCCCAGGCGTGCAAAAAATGCCAAATGATGTAAATTTACACTACTGATGTGGGCAAGTGGTTTTAGGGCAAATGGTTTTAGGGCAAGTGTCCATTTAAGGCAAATGGCTTTAGGGCAAGTGTCCCTTTAAGGCAAATGGCTTTAGGGCAAGTGTCCGTTTAGGGCAAATGGTTTTAGGGCAAATTTCCCTTTAGGGCAAGTGTCTTTAGGGCAAATGTCCCACACCCCTCTTGAATATGATTTTTGTCTAATAAGATTCCTTGAGCCATTTTCTTTACAAACATTGTGGCCAATTGCAGTGAAGTTTGTAGTGTAATTATTAGCTCTCTGAGTTTTATGCAAATTCAAGCAAACGTTTCTCAATTTCTGTGGGCAAAGTGCCAATTGTTGAAGTAAACATCATCATCATAATTGCAGGAAACTACAATTATGCTTTTCCTATAATAAAAAAAGGCTGATTACAGTGGTTAGACTTAGAGGCTAGATGTCTGGTTACTCTCAGTTTTCAACTAGCTAGCCTCTAACCAGACTTCTTGATTAGAAAATGCATAACTGTAGTAGATCTGATGATATGACAATGATGATTACTTCACAATTGGCACTTGGGCCACAAATTGAGAAACGTTTGCTTGACATTGCATAAAAGCCCGAGCCCGACTAATTTTGAAATGGCGTTTATAAACGAAACAGAATCATTTGATCATTTCTGTAAAACTAATTTGTTACCTTGTTTTTCTTGATTGTTTCATAATAATTTTCGTGTTCTAGATCTCTGTAAATTCCACCTGGTGGTTTTTGCAATCCAGTGACGATTTTTATCTGAAGCTAAAAACATAATTATTTTTAATAACTTATTTTAATACTAGTGGGGTAACCCGTCATAAATGACGGGAGCAAAATTCACAGGCAATTGTGCCCAGCATTAGAATTTCTTTTCCTCCGCCCTTTTATGACGTCAGACCAAGTAACAAACCAATTAGAAATTGATGACGTTCATAAAAGAGTGGAGGAAAAGAAATTCTAATGCTGGGCACAGTTGCCCCTGATAAATTCTAGTTTAATTTTGCTACTATTATCCCCTCTACCCTTTTTATATTTGAAAGAGAAAATGAGTTTTTCATTTTCTCTGGTGTGCGCATGCGCGTCGTTTTTTCTTTTTTTTACTCCTTTCATTTCAATTTCAGTCACCCCCTCCCACTTTTTCTCCCTCCACGTTTCTCTCTCTCCCTTCTACACTTTCCAACCTTTTCCCCTCTCCAATTTAATATCATGGGGTTCTTGGATGGAGAAGTGTGCAACATTTAGTTGACTTTGAGAAAAAAAGCGGTTCATTTATTCATTTAAATTTATATAAATTCCGACGTGCTTCAAGGTTTTTTGTGACACACACACAGCCACACACACACAGACCTGGCTTAATAGATATATTAATATATTAATATACATATATAATAGTTTAATTATTAAATAAAAATCACAAGATTTTAATTTTTATTAACCCTTCTTTTGTGCATTTTGGTCTATTTGACCTATTTTTGTATTTTTACCAAGAATGGGACACTCGAACCCTCGAATCCTCGTATCCGGCGAATCTTGAAAAATATTCAAGATTCGTAAACTCGTCCTAACCTAAAAAACTTTGGCAAAATTATTTTTAACTCCATTGACGTCTAATAGAAGCGTTCACTAACAAAAAAAACCGGCGATTGTTGCGATTTCGGTGGCATCCGGATCACCTTTTGGCCTGACACTGAGTGCCACACTTGTTTTTTTATTATTAATAATTTAATATTTAATATTATTTAATTTATTTGTATCTTCTTAATGAATAATATAGGATTCTTATATGAAGGATTCGAGAGATTCGAGATAATCGAGAACCTTTTAGGATTCGGTTCGAGAAAATTTAGGATTGATGCATCCCACGTCTAATTTTTACCAAACCATTTGCTTTACAAGCTTGAATTTCTTTTACTTTTACTAACGTTTCTTATTTTCATGTGATTATTTCATATTTCCAAAAAAAATGTAACTAAATATTAATAATAAATTAGGCGCGTGCATTTCCATAACGTTGTAAATGCCACAAAGGGGGATAAAATACGTTTTTAATCGAAAATGGGTTCTAAACGCCAATGCTTTCTGCAAGAAAAATTGCTTATTACGAAAGTGCTGTAGCCTGTACCTCACGGTAAAAAAATACTGAAGTAGAATTGTTGTGCAAGTCATAACGTTGTAACAGCCAATAGCAATTCGAGTAGCAACCTGGCCAGTCACTTAGTGACTATAGTCACAATGTAAAATGCCAACAATGTCACTATAGTGACAACTTGTCAGCATATGTTGATTTACAACGTTTTTGGAACTGAAGCAAAGTTTATCTAATACTGATTAATAATTTTTAATACATTTTCTTCATTTCTTAGCTTTTTTGTAAATTGTGTTACAATATTTTATGTCTTTAATGTAATTGGTTTAGTAGAAAATTTGTTTTTTTGTTCTATCTCCTGAAAAATCTAAATTTTGGCGTATACAACGTTTTTAAAATGCGCGCTTCATTTTACATAAAATACCTGATCTTCGGTAATTGGTTTTGTGTGAATGGATGTTGGTTGCCACTTGAGACCAGGCACAATAATCTCTTCCTCAGTTGGTGGAAACATTCCTGCCAGAGTACACTGGCAACTCATTAGTGTGCGGTCTAAATCCGTGCTACGAGCATAAACATTTTCACAAATATATTTATCTCCGAGAAATGTGTTGTATCTTTGTCTCAATATTCTGCCAAGATTAAAAGCCTCCATTTTTCCTTTCTGAAAATAAAAAATGATGTTTTTATTAAAATCAAATTTTTTTTATAAGTTTTTTGGGTGTATGGGGTTTAACATGGAGTTTAAAAAGACGTCCGATTTTAAACATGATTTAAAAGTAGGACCTTTTCAAAATTTATATAAAGCGACTACTTAACGGAACAATACTTTCTATTGTATTTTGCACTTTAATATATCTTCATTGAACGATTGTGAGACTATTTCTTGCAATTTTGGTTACACTTATAATGTCTCATTGTCATCTGCTCAAAAACAACAAGATGGAGGTGGAGCTAGACTCTTAAAGATTGCACTAATATAAAAAAAAAATAAAGCCTAGTTAAGATTAATCCTTACATGTATAGCCCAGTTTACAACTACTTCCTTTCATGCAAGTTGCATGCCGGGTTTACTAATAATAATAGCTGTCCCTTATTGGTAGAGTATACAATTAAAAAAAATAACTTTTATTGACTTTCATCTTCACTGTTAAGAAATTTAAGGGAGATGAACATATGTTTAAGGGGGATGAACCCCCTTAACCCCATGTTCATTCTTCCCTTAACACATGTTCATCCCACTAAAACCATGTTCATCCCACTAAAACCATGTTCATCCCCATTAAACCATGCTCATCCTCCTTAAACCCATGTTCATCCCCCTAAAACCATGTTCATCCCCTAAAACCATGTTCATCCCCCTAAAACCATGTTCATCCCCTAAAACCATGTTCATCTCCCTAAAACCATGTTCCTCCCCCTAAAACCATGTTCATCCCCCTAAAACCAAGTTCATCCCCCTAGAACCATGTTCATCCCCCATAAACCAATGTTCATCCCACTTACATCCATGTTCATCTCACTAAAACCATCTTCATCCCCCTTAAACCCATGTTCATCCCCTTAAACCCATGTTCATCCCCCTTAAACCCATGTTCATCCCCCTTAAACCCATGTTCATCCCCCTTAAACCCATGTTCATCCCCCTTAAACCCATGTCTATCTCCCGTAAAAACATGTCCATCCCCCTAAAACCATGTCCATCCCCCTAAAACCATGTCCATCCCCCTAAAACCATGTCCATCCCCCTAAAACCATGTCCATCCCCTAAAACCATGTCCATCCTCCTAAAACCATGTCCATCCCCCTAAAACCATGTTTATCCCCTAAACCCATGTTCATCCCCTAAAACCATGTTCATCCCCCTAAAACCATGTTCATCCCCCTAAAACCATGTTCATCCCCCTAAACCCATGTTCATCCCCCATAAAACCATGTTCATCCCCCATAAAACCATGTTCATCCCCCATAAAACCATGTTCATCCCCCATAAAACCATGTTCATCCCCCATAAAACCATGTTCATCCCCCTTAAAACCATGTTCATCCCTTTAAAGTATGTTCATCCTTTTATTTATCTCTGTTCATCCCTTTAAAATGTGTGTGCATCCATAATAGTGTTCATCTAATTCTATTTGCATTCTTTGTCGGGTTTTAGAGTTACCCCAATGTTCATCCCGTTCATTCGTTCATCTTTTTATCCTGACCCAAAACCGCACCCCTTTCACAGCCAACCAAAAAAATTCTGCAGCTTTATATACACTTTTGCAGGTTCCTAGAATTCCACACCTCTTCAAAAATACATTATTTATGTGTTGGTATGGAATTCCGCAGGAGTGCATTGCCTAGGTTAAGGCATTGAAACTATTTTACCCGTTTAAGGTTCCTAATCTTTTTTTAAATAAAATGGTTTGCCTATTAGGGATGATTATCGATAGTATCGATATTTCGATGGCGATATTCGATATTGAACCATTGATAGTGACCTCTTCGATATCACTATCGATGTCAGTATCGATATTTAGCTTGCGAGGTCCCATCCTCATTGCCTATATATGAAGATGTGCACCATGTGTAAAACTAGGGAAGGGAATGACGTAGCGAGCTGAAAATAGTTGCATTAACTCGGAAATTCCGGAAAAAATAACTTGTGCAAATTTCATGACGCCAGCCCTCAATGTTCAAAAATGTGCAAAAATGTGCAAAGAAATATTGACTTTGTTTTATATATATAAGATTATTATTAAAAAAGTAACAATATTTTGAAATTACAGATGATAAAAAAACATGATTTTGATGCAATAGAGGTTGTAGTTTTTTGACAATGAATTCCACACTCTCAAACATTTGCAAGCTTATAAAAAGCAATCAGCGTGAAGCCAATACATTACTGCACATGTTGATTTTTCTGTTATTGTTCTAAATTATTTTTAACGAAAGTTCTTCAAACTTTTGTGGGTGGGTTTTTTATTTCTATAGGGATTTAACATGGAGTTAAAAAAAACGTAAGATTTTAAACATTATTTAAAAATAGAAGTACCTTTTTAGAATTTATATAAAGTGACCATTTAATTGAACGATACTTTCTATGGCATTTTGCGCTTTAATGTAGCTTCATTGAATGATTGTGAGACTATTTCTTGCAATTTTAGTAACACTCATATGTCTCATTGTCGTCTGCTCAAAACTACTGGCTGGAGCTACTTGTAGGTGTAACTAGGCTCTTAAAATTTTTTTCATAGCATTTTTTACAAAATGAACATTTTATAGCAGTTTGAAATGACCTGTTTTGTTAGGTTTTTTTAAATTCACATTTCATATACTAGTATGTTATCTAGAAATTAAATTTTAGAAAACTATTTTTCAACTTTACTAACTAAATTATTTATTGTTTTTAAATACTTTTTTCACTTGTAATTTGCGATTTTTATGAAATTTTAAATTTTATAAAAATGAATTAATCTTTTTTTAAAAAATAATAGTGCTCTCAGTTTTTACCAAGAAAAAAAACTATGATGAAATTTAAAAATTTCTAAAAATGAATTAATATTTTTAGAAATTTTAAATTTTATAAAAATGAATGAATATTTTTTAAAAAATAATAGTGCTCTCAGTTTTTACCAAGAAAAAAAAAACTATGATGAAATTTTAATATTAAATTTTCAATATTTTAATAATTTTTATTTAAAAAAAACTATCATTTTCTTAAAATGCTGTTAATTTTGTAAAATTAATAACTTATTTTATTGTTTTTAAATATTTTTTTCACATGTCATTTGTGATTTTTATGAAATTTTAAATTTTATAAAAATGAATTAATATTTTTTTTTGGATTTTTAAATTTTATAAAAAATGAATTAATATTTTTTTTTGGATTTTTAACTTTTATAAAAATGAATTAATTTTTTGGATTTTTAAATTTTATAAAAATGAATCAATATATATTTTTTTTAATAATTTTAATATTAGATTTTCAGTATTTTCAAAATGCTGTTAATTTTGCAAAATGAAAAACAACTTATTTTCTTATTTTTAATATTTTTTTTAAAAAAAAAAAATTTATAATTGGTAATTATACGGGAATATTAGTAAAATAATAAATTGTACCTTAGTCAAAGACCCTGGTTCACTTGACCAGTGGTCACGGTGTGGATCATCTGGTAGATGCCGCAAAGGCACTCTATCGCCATGTCGTGAAAACTGTAAAAAAATCACACAAATTGCATTTAAAAATAAAATTGCTGATTTTTTATTGTTGATTTTTTTGAACTTTTTTTTCTTGTTGTTTAAAAAAATATGAAACTTACTAAATAAAGAAATCTTAGTTTGAATTGATCATTAACATAAGCAGCTTCCATTGTCTTTCAAGAAAGAAAGGATTCTTAATGAAACTAAACTTTTATCAAACTTAAACAATATAACAATTGTTCTTTATTTAAGGAATCCCTTCTTATATAAGATTTTATTTTTAAATATATATTTGTCTTCAAAGTAATAATTCAAACTATAAACATGATTTATGAGCTTGTAATTACTTTTTAAACCATTTAATTAATATAATCTGTCACGCGAGATGTCAGACATTTTCAAACAAATTAATAGATCTATGCTTTGCGCTGCTATAGAGGTGGCAGCGAATAGAACCGAACCGTTTCTAATCGCCGAGAAGAAACGGTTCGGTTCTACACGTTGCCACCTCTAACTAATATGCTGTGCCAATCTGCAAAATGTAGTTTGGGAACCGGTTCATCAAGATCGACGAAATGATCAGAACCAGTTTTCAAAAAAATCGCGAACTGATTACACCGGTTCCGAACCGAAAACTTGGTTCGGAACAAGTGTAATCGGTTTGCGGTTCGCGATTATTTGGAAATCGGTTCTGATCAGTTCGTCGATCTTGACGAACCAGTTCCCAATATACATTAGCAGATTGGCGCAGCACATTAGTTAGAGGTGGCAATTGGTAGAACCGAACCGTTTCTACTCGGTTCGGAATCGGTTTTATCTGTTCGCGTTTTGTGATTTTTTTGGAAAGTGGTTCTGATCAGTTCGTTGATCTTGACGAACCAGATCCCAATAGACATTAGCAGATTGACGCAGCACATTAGTCTGCGCATTAGCTGCGCATTATGCTGCATAGGCTGCACATTAGCTGCGCAAATTTACTTATGCTTTTGAACTGGTTCGTCAAGATCGACGACCTGATCATAACCAGTTCAAACTGGTTCCCAATATTCATTTGCAGATTTGTGCAGCACATTAGTTAGAGTTGGCAACGGGTAGAACCGAAACGTTTCAACTCGGTTCAGAACCGTTTTAATCGGTTCGCGATTTTTTGAAAACTGGTTCTGATCAGTTTGTCGATCTTAATGAACCGGTTCCCAATATGCGTTAGTAGATTGGCTCAGAAAATTATGTGCAGATGAGTATTATTGCACAGATTTGTGCAGCACTTTATTCTAATTTGCAGCGCAAATCTGCTAATGCATTTGAACCGGTTCGATGAACTAATCAGAACTGGTTCGAACCGGTTCTCAATATGCATTAGCAGATTCGCGCAGTAAATCAGTTAGATCAGGTGGTGGAGGGTAGAATAGAACCGAATCTACTTTGTTCGGAACCACTTCTTATCAGTTCGACCTATACTGGAGAACTGGTTCTATCAGTTCCAGTAATTTTCGAACCGGCTCTACCCGTCCCGAACCGATATATTTAAAGTTACTTCGCACATTTTTTTAGTGACGAAATATTTCTTATATTTCGTTACCACGAAAAAGTCGCGCATGCGTGTTTTACTCAGATTTTGAGACAAGTTGCGTTTTGACAAAACGAAAACCCTTAACGATATTTAATTACGAAATAAATGAAAAAAAAAAAGAAACTAATTTAAAATAACAACGATTATATTTTATTTCGTGTATTTTACGGACAAAAAATCGCAATCGCATCTAATTGTTAATTTTGATCAGTATTCTTTTCTTTTTTTAAAAGAAATTGATTGATTGCATTTAATTTCACATTTTGTTTTGTCGTAAATATGATGAAAGACAGGATCACCATTTTTCATTTTTAATTTAGTACAATTGTTATGTTTCCCTTTTAATTGTAAATTTATTTTTGACAAGCTTTTATTTGACTTGACATGTCCATTGTCACGCGGACTTTCAATTCTGTTTTAACCAACTTCCCCATAACCTAGAGACAGCTGAAATTTTGTACACAGCGCAGCCTCTACTAGTGCGATCTTGTTAATTTATCAAATTTTGATGTATCCTTGGACGACTTGTCCAGGATCCCGTAACAGTGTCAGGACCGGCCCTAGAGTAAGAGATTCCCAAGGCAGCAAGCGATAAGCGGGGCCGGGAAAAAATGCTTATTCAGCAGTGCAGAGCTCCTGAAAGCACGGCCGGGCCTGAGCGGGGCTGGGAAAAAAATGTTTAGTCAGCAGCACGGGGCTCCTGAAAGCACAGGGCCCAAGGCGGTTGCCTCGCTCGTCTTGCCCTAACACCAGCCCTGAATAGTGTAGAACCCCTGTTACGAGACTCAGACCAACTCTCTCAGCTATGGGCGGGAACCACCTTAGGCTAGGAGAGCTTGTTAGTAATCTTAGGCCTGACCCCAGACTTGGTGCCGGGAACCGTTCTCGTAGGATTTCCTAGATTCGCGATCATGGAGTTAAAAAAAAATAAAGTAGACATGGCGAGACGAATGCAGGTTGAACGATTGTACGAAGCTGTACTAACTTTAATGACTTTGAACCCTGGAATACATTAAAGTAGAGAATGAAATAGCTTGCTTAGCCAACAGACCATTGACGTGAGTTATATCATGTTTTCGTAAATCAGAGAATGGACCATGACGCATTTGAGCCACGGGCTTTTATACCTTGGCCCTGTGTACACCTGTGTGAGGTATCCATGTGCAAGAGTTCATACCTCAATGGGTATTTATATGCCAGTTCATAGAACCAGGATGTTGATTTGTTCTGTGGTGTCTCCTCGATTACAAAGAGGGCGGAAAGGGAGGAATTGGGGCGTATGGACCTCAAGGCTACCATTACACAAAGAAGTTGAAATACAGGGTGTCACAATCCGTTATAGGAGGGTACCTTAAATAATTTACGGTCAAAAAAGCGTTGACCGATCCCGGTCGGTTAGGACCCGGCAGAGAGCGTCGGCAACCCGGGGCCCACTTTTGGTTACCGTGGGCAAAACTGGCCGATTGTGGTCAAAAGTGACCACGGGAGCCATATGTTGAGAACGGTAAAAAAAAGTTACGCCCCGGGGGCGTAAACCCCTGACAATATTATGACTTAGTACTTTTCAACAAAATTAAAAATTACTCTCCTGTAGTCCCAAAAATAAAAAAAAAACATTCCTTAGTATAATGTCGGTTAAGAAGTGATACCACGTAACTGACATTTTTGGGTGCTTTTAAGGTTTTGACATAAAAAAAAATCAGAAAAAAAATAGGTGCATCTTTCTTAAAACATCGCATAACAAACAAAAATTTATTTTCAAAGATATTGACTGGTAGAGACATCTGGTAGACGGTGTTCAAATCCATTTAATATGATTTTTCGAATATTTAGACAGATATTGTGATGTCACATTAATTATGGCTCAAAAAACGTCGAAATAATTTTATTAGCAAAAAAAATTGTGTAAAGCCCGTTATTAAACCTGCAATTTTTACTTGCATTTTTGTGTCAATTAAATGATGAATGTTTTCGTGAATGATTTGGTACATAAAATGTATAAAATAATTTATAAGTATCAATCCGGCGGTTATACACTTGTAAAAGTATTCGAACATTTTTACCTAAAAAAAAAAAATGTGCGCAGAACATTGCATAGTGTGACAGTTTATCGTATATTGTGAGCTTGTGACCTTCTAGACAAAATAATTGGGGAGAGGTGGGCTAAATATGTTGCAGAGCGCATCGTATATAGCTTTGTAAATTACATAAGAATGATGGTGTTGATCCTGAAAAAAAGCACTCTAGTAGATGGTTGATCATTTAAGAAAAATAGAACATCTTCTAAATTAATGCAACTTTGAACAAATAATTTAACATTCACATCGTTATACACATGCAATGTCACATTCATAAATTAATTTATACATTTATTTAAGAACTAACATTGTAGGTGTATAACGGGCCTTAAATTTGCATTAAAACATTTTTTTTTGTGCCTCTTGTAAAATTTATATTTTGTTAGTTACGTGGAATCACTTCTTAACTGACGACAGATAAAAGTTTCATGACACGTGCAACCCTAGAGTGTACATGTATCACTATTGCCAATTTCAATTTTTTACTTTTAGGTATTTCAATTGTCCATTTGCACTGTCAATAAGGAAACACAAATACAGAACCAAACAATAACATAATTATTATTTTTTTTAATTTGTATCAATAAATTGTGGGTTGCAGACATTGTTGTTTACAAAATAAATACATGTACTGTACACATGTTAGGCTAATTAGTCAATAAATTTGTACTTTGCTTTTTTGCACTACCCCCTAGCTTGAAATAAACTTATAATAACTTTATTTTTAGCCTGACACTTCAATTTATGTAGTAAATGATTTCATAACTATTTTAGAGAATTTGAAACATTATAAAGGTGGCTGAATAGATATTTATTTTGTTTTTGTCCCCAGCTGGATGGTACAGACTAATCGTAGGTCACTAGGTGTGACCTACACTTTCAGATAGCTAATTGGAGGGTGGCGCTGATCCAGCGCCAAATTGAACAAGCGCCAAATTGAACAAGCGCCAAATTGAACAAACGCCAATCTGAACAAACGCCAATCTGAACTAACGCCAAACTGAATAAACGCCAAATGGAACAAACGCCAAACTGAATAAGCGCCAAATGGAACAAACGCCAAACTGAATAAGCGCCAAATGGAAGAAACGCCAAACTGAATAAAAGCCAAAAAATTGGCGGTTATTCAGTTTGGCGTTTGCTCCATTTGGCGCTTATTCAGTTTGGCGTTTGTTCAATTTGGCGCTTATTCAGTCGCCCCAATTGGAGAAGAACTGTGGGTCACTCAGTCACCTACACTTCGATTTGTCCGTTCCCAGCTAGATGGCGCCACTGCAGTAACTATTATTTTCTATATGAGGTCTCTTCTCCCTTACGCAAGCGATTTTTTAGAACATTTATATTTTTCAAGCGAATGTTTTTTGTTTGTTTTTTTTTTCAGGAAAAAACATTACGAAAAAATTCAAAAGTATTTTAGAAATTAGAATAATTGGTAATAATACTAAAAGTTTTTTTTTTCAAGATGATATCTTTCAAAATAAACTTTTTATGAAAGTTTGAAAAAAGGCCAAAATAGTTTTTCAAAACAGAAAAATGTGGCTTTTTCAAACTGAGCTATTAAATGTTTTATTTTGTAAGATATTGTCATGAAAAAAACTTTTAACATAATCTTTTACCATTCTAGTTTTGATACCAATTTGAATTTGTTCGTAATGGTGTTAAAAAAAACGTTAGCTTGACGACGTTTTTGTATCCAAAATTTTAGAAAAACATCTATGGAGCATTGCATTAGCCCCACTGCAGTTGGCGCCGTCCAGGAGGACAAAAGCAAACTGAATATCTATAAAGCCACCTTAATCTTGTTTCTAATAAACTTAAATTTACAAACACATCTCATAAAAGAATTTTTATATCAACTTGAAAATATTAATATTTATTCTTAAGAGGCTACACCGCAAAATTACTTAAAAAAACAAAGAGCGCTAGCATCGTTTTTCTATTGAGTCCATAGACCCGATGTTAAAGAATAAACGTTAATTTTTAAAATACACAGTTATGGCGGCAATATGTTTATTTTTCATATTTAAAGTTGTCCAATTTTGATGGTTAAAAGAGCAATGTGCACCTTAAATATATGCTGATTTTAAAAAATTTTTAAAAATAGAAAAACACTTACCAATTTTTTGTCATTCTATTACTAGATCAGTATATATTTAAGTTTCACACAGCACTTTGAACCATCAAAATTGGACAATTTTAAATATGAAAAATAAACATATTGCCACGACTGTGTATTTTAAAAATTAACATTTTTTCTCTAACATAGGGTCTATAGGCCCAATAGGAAAACGATGCTGGCGCTCTTTTGCGGAGATTTTTCAAGGTAATTTTGTGATGTAGCCTCTTAACTTTTTAAAGTTTCAACAAATATTAACCGTGGAAGTTGTTCATTTTAAACTTTAATGAAATTTTTAATGTTGAAAACTAGAACAAACTATTACTTCATAACAAAATAATATAAATTACAATTGCTTATAATTATAACACTTTTGAAAATAAAAGAAATTTCAGATATTATATTTTAATGTAACTAAATTTTGGCATTTTTTACTTATGGCCATTTTCTGTTAAATGTTGGTTGTTATTTATGAATTCTTCAGCAGTTTGTTTAAAAGTTTCAAAGCTGCAGGTTGAATCCTTTTGATGACGAAGTTTCAATTGTATTGGCTCCTTATTGTGGTCATTTATGAAAAATAACTAGAATAAAAATAAAAATTTACAAATGGTAACTGTAAAGTAAAAAAAAAATATATTAAAATTAATACCTTAAAGTAAAAATCGGATGGACAATTCAAATCTTCATGAAATTCCATCATGAGACAGGAAGCTGTAGGACATTCATACATTTGTTCGGTCAAAGCGAATATCATGGCAATCACACTAACGTCATGCTGAAAGAAGAAATATTAATTATTCACGTGTGTTTTAGTTTTTATTTGATGCAAACATGTTGAGAATGGTGGAAATTGACATTTTTGTTTGTTATTTGTGTTAGTTTTGTTTGGTGGCAGATGGTTTGCTTCATGTTATTTTAGTGCTTCTTTTGTCATTTGTTTGTTTGGTTGCTTGTAGTTAAATTTGCTTGCAGTTCGTGTGCTTGCAAGTTGTTAGTTTGCAGGTTGCTTGCTTGCAACGAGTATGCTTGCTGGTTGCATGCATGCTCGCAGGTTGCGCACTTGCAGATTGATTGTAGTTTGATTGCACGCAGTCTGTACTTTGTTTAGTCTTTTTTGCAGTCTTTTTTACAATTCGTGCATATATTTATTGGTTTTTAGGGTTTTTTTTGGTTATTTGTTCCTAGAGTTACTCGACAATGGAACTTGCTTCCAGAGGATGTTGTACATGGGCAACTTTTCATTTTAGAAAGTTCATAGGGATCTCCTTTCAACAATGTAGATATTGTTAGTTATTATGACAAAAGCAATTTTCACGCTACTTTTGGACTTTGTTGTCCCTCTGCTATAGGCCATTTGAGCTGCTTACTGAGTATTAATTCAAATTCACTTTATATCACTTTATATTGTGGAAATTACCCCAATTTTCAAGCTAAGTATCTGAAGGAGGGAAAGCAATGATTTACACCTTTGTAAACCTACATTCACTTTAGTTGATTTATTAAATGACATTCTCCAGAAAAACCCAGATTGCCCTGTTTATATTTACGCAAACAGTAAATCACCGGGACCCGCAATAAAGTTGGGTTCCAGATTCATTTAAATTAATGAAGTAAATATAAAAGTTTAAACATATAATAACATTTTTAGGAGATAGATTAGGCAGTTGTCAGCCATTGCAGTCTTAAGAATTATTTGGGCCCTGGACATAGTGAAAAATTGGGGGCCTACAGGTCCACCCACAAATGTTACATTTAAACATAGATACCGATACAGCATGTTACGTTAAAGTTAAGAAATGGGGTTCGATCCTTTCAAACTAATGGGGGCCCTGGGCTACAGCCGTGCTAGCCCGTGCCTTAAAATGAGACTAAAGCCAGCTATGATAATATCATTGCATCCGGAGAGATTTGCGATTTAAATATGAAACTAACAATTAAAATAATATACGCGCTCGTACTTAATTATAGAATAATAAATTATAGAATAATGAATTGCAGAATTGTGATTGACACAGAAAAAACACGTATGTCCAAAAAAAAAACAATTAATTTTGAAAATTACAGTAAATTAAAAGGCCACCCTCTCTCCCTCACTTTCTCAACAAAACAAAAAAAGACATGCACCTTCTAGTCAACAACCACAGATAACGAGACTAGAAGATCTTGTCTGTTTATACTTGGGTAATTCTCAAACCGAAAACAAAAAGCTCATTTTTGAAAGTTAACAACATGAAAATACTCTCATGAATATGAGGGCAATGAGGTTACCCTTCTAGTTTTCTAAAACATTTTATAGTTTCTCTTCATTTTGCACCCGTGAGGAGGCTAAACGCCTCTTTAAAATAACTTTTTTTTTTGTTTGTTAATAAAATGTATTTTTTGCTACAGTTTATAGGAAATAGAAGATTTCTTAATTTTAATTATACTTAATTAACTAAACAATAATAATTAATTATTGAGCATTTTAATTTATCTTTCTAGACAACAAATAATTTATGATACTTACAGCAGAGTATATAAATGTTTTATTGACATCACGTTTTGTCCTCAGAGATTCAATATTTCTTAAAATATCTTGAAGCATGTGTGCTAATAATAAAAGTTAAACGTTATATAATTAATTATTATTAGCAATATTTACTTGTAAACAATGTAAATTAAAATAGTTACATGTTGGCAATAGACATTCTCGATGATTAGCACTATGAAGAAATATCAAACTGTTGAACAACTCAGTGAAGCTGTCTATATGGCTTTCAACTTTTTGCGGAATTGGTAAATTGTTATTTCTCTGAGTGAAAAAGAAGACAATTATTAATTAAAAGGGCTCGGATTTTTATGCAAATATCACATGAATTTGTTGCTCAAGTGCCACTTGTGAAGTAATCAATTATTATCATTAGAGCAACCAACAATTATGCTCTTTTTTTTTTCTAATAAAGAAAGGATGGTTAGAGACTAGATGTCTGGTTACTATCAGTTGCCAACTAGAAGGTTCTAGCCTCTAACCGGTGTTTTTGATTTTGAGAAGAAATAAAAAAAACATTTGATGTTGATCGAAATGGGGATTGTTACTTCACAAGTGGGCTCTTGGGCCACAGATTGAGAAACATTTTGCATTATATTGCATAAAAATCCGAGCCCTATTAATTAATAAATAATTATGTTACAAAATAAACAAAAATTAAATGGCTAAATGTAGTTTTCATATATAAATATCATTAAGTTAACCCTTATATGGTAGATATAAGGTTTGATCTTTTATGACCATCTTTTTTTAAGGTGACTGGATAGATAGATATTTTGTTTTTGTCCCCTCGAATGGCGCCACTGCAGTGGTTACTGCTAAGCTCCATAGACGTTTTTGTAAAAATTTGGAGACAAAAACGTCAACGTTTAGAAAGTTTTAGAAAACGTTTAGAAAGAACGTTACTAAATAATTCAAGTTGTTTTCTAAACTAAAATGGTAAAGGAGTATGCTAAAAGTTTTTTCATGACAATATCTTAAAAAATAAACATTTTATAACAGTTTGAAAATGACCAGTTTTTTTGGGGGGGGGGGGGGGGGTTCCATTGACATTTCATGAAAAACTATTTTCATTTTTTTTTTTCAAACTGTCATAAAAAGTTTCTTTTTAACGATATCATCATGAAAACACTTAGTATTATCACTAACTATCCTAGTTTCTAAAAACACTTTGAATTTTTTTTTTAAATGTTTGCTTGAAATATTAGTTTTCTCAAAAACAACTGGGTGTCATTGGCGACCTCCTATAGAACATAATAGCCACTGCAGTGGCGCCATCCGGGTGGGGGGGGGCAAAAAAAGAAAAGAAAATATCTATACAGACATCTTTAGAGCATGTATCAGTTTAATTTAAACATAATTAATAGATGGCAATAGCGTCGCCATTAATATACATTTCAATATAATTTCTATATAATGACACTGAGATCAGGTATGATGCAATACCTAGTATACCCATTTAACATGGTGTATGTTCAGTTTTATTTTTTAGAACCCAACAAATTGGCCAAGTCCAATTGGCACGTGTGCAACTCTGAAGTGTCTAGGTTCGTAATCATTTTGTGAAAAGCTTTCTAAAGGATTATTTCGAAAAAGTAATTTATTCCTAAATGAAGGACTTTAGTACAACTAATTATACCTCTATCATGATAGTATTCATTGCAATTATTTGATCCTCGAAACTTCCATTACACTCAGCGAGGTCATCAACGTAATTTAACATTTCCTATTTCAAAGTAAATATTAATTTTAGTAAATATAGTTAATCATCCTCAATACAATGAATATTTTAAAATGCTTTCAAGATCTGGTTGCTTGCAACTATTAATTAATGCAATTTATGTTGAAAAGCTAGTGTTTATAAATAACTAGATTTTAATAAATATTAAAATCTAGTTAACAATTCAGCTTAGCAAATTATATTTGCTAATCATTTTTATTGTTAAAAAAATTATATTTTTTTTTTGGGTTTTAACAATGCATTTCTCATATATAACACAAATGAAATTTAACTATATAAGTATTCATAAGCAATTTTAAGCATTCAAAATTGTGGTAAGTTTTATAAAATGCCACATAATAATTTAAAATAATTATTAATAAACAAATTGCCCCATTTTTTTTCCTATACGTGGTTAGTTTTATTTTATACCTGATTTTTTTTGACAACATCATATATTTCATTAAACAATGCAAGTTTGAATTTGCCATTTGGTGGATGTTGAAACCTACTTGGTATAAACATTGCAAACTGGAAAGGAAATTTAAAAAAAAATGTGATTATTTTCATATTTTGATGGGTTCCATTTTCATTTTAAATTTGAATTTAATTTTACTGGATCATCTTTTTGTGGCACTGTATGAATTGGAAATGGTTGCCAGTGCAAACCTTGTGCAATAACATCTTCACCAGTTGGTGGAAACATACTGGCCAGGCAACACTGGACACTCATTAGACATCTGTCTACATCCGTACTTCGTACTTGAATTTTTCCTGTAGGATATTTGTCACCGAGAAAATCATCATAGCGTTGTCTTAACAATTTTCCCAAATTGTACATTTCTAATTTTCCAGTCTGTAGTAATAATAAGAAGAAAAAAATTAGCGTGACATCCAGTATTTTATAATAGCGAAATCACAAACTGCTCTTATATGGTACACATCGCAAAGGGGATAGATGGTTCAATGTCGCATATGTTGTGCTATGTGAACTTGACATTGTTCAGTAATGTGGCCCTCCCCCCACTTTTTTAAGTAACTGTTGTATTGAAAAGTATGTGCTTTGAGGAATGATGTTCTTCCAATCCCCAATTGCTTTTTTTTTTGTTATTCTACTTTTGTCTTCATGTTTCTAGAATACTTTTTTATCTTCTACCATATTAGGAAATATTTTAGGTTAAAGACATCGGGTAACTTAACCTTAACCCTAAGTAAAAAGTGCATCAAGTTATTCTGCTTCTTGGGTGAAAATCAGAAAGCACATTGTTGCTATTTGTGATTGTTAACTGAACAAAGACAAAGATTTATAACAATTTGCTACAAGTTTTTTTTTAATTCCAAGTGATTGTTACATCATAATCCAGGCTCAAACAAAAATTAATCTTAGCTATTCTGTAGGGTTTATTTAGTAGGTAATATGTTGGATCATGTTGACACTTTTTTAAATATCTTGTTTTAACTCTCGCCAAAAACTTTTGTTGGAAGGACCATATAACAAAAACAGTACCAGTAAGCAAAGCCGATGGAAGGATGTGGTTCATACAGCAGACTTTGTAATATTGTAAAAAAAAAAAAGTCCAACAACTATTAGAATACTAGTGGGGGTCATAAATGACGGGAGCAAAATTAACAGGCAATTGTGCGCATGCGCGTCGTTTTTTCCTTTTTTTACTCCTTTCATTTCAATTTTCGTCACCCCCTCCCACTTTTCTCTCTCCCCCCTCTACACTTTTCAACCTTTTCCCCTCTCTAATTTAATATCATGGGGTTCTTGGATGGGAAGGGTGCAACATATAGTTGACCTCGAGAGAAAAAAAAACAGTTCATTTATTCAAATTTATATAAATTCCGATGTGCTTCAATGGTTGTACAGCGTTATCCCAGAAAGAGAGAAAGATATATACATGTAGAAAGACACACAGAGACACAGACCTGGCATAATATATATATATAATTTTGTTCACCAATTTAGAATCATTTTCGAGTTAATCTCAAACACGAAATAGAAAAGCTACAGTGTAGGGCTGCAACATTTGTTAAAAGGTTAAAACATGTATTCCGCCAGTGTAACCTCCTTATGCTGTTTGAACTTCAGTGCCCAAGAATAACTAGCAAACCATAGAACTGAGCAAAGCTTTGCCCTTCTTGAACGCTTCCTAGCTGCAACGAACAAAGCATTGTTAAGCGGAGGACACAAATACGGAAAATCAGCCAAGAATATAAGGCCAGAAAAGAATTTTCGAAAGAATTTCAAATTCTGGCCTATTTCATTGCATTATATTTAATTATATTTAATATTCTGACCAATTAGAGCAGCTCAAAACCACCTAATAAAATCAACCCCTTAATTTTTAATAAAGAGATGAGTGCAAGGTTGTGCCCTAAATCCTAAAGATCATTTTTACAGTTGTAAAGGGTGTGGGTGGTGGGACCACTTTCTCAAAACGGATTACGTCACCCCTTTTTCCAATGTTAATTTCTGTTCTGATGTGTGACCACCCTTATAAAGACGGATAAGAATATTAGTTTTCTTTTTCTTTTCTGGGGAGATTTTCCCCCCCAAAAAAAAATTCCGTATGTGTGTCTCCCACTTTAGATAGAATTATTACTAGAAACCCACGTATAAGTAGACATGGCCATCCAATGCTTACTAAAGAAATAAAAAGCTAGAACTGGTGCCATATTTGTGGTCTCTCTTTCAAAAAAAATTTAGCACTTAGTTATGTTTTAGGACGAATTCAATTTGATGATGAGCCAGCCAGGGCGCAGGCTCCTACCTGCAAAAATTGTCACCCTTTCTGAAGCAATTTACATTGCCCTAATCATTTTTTACCTTGGTAAAAAAAAATGCTTTCATGTGGTTCTAAGTTGATATTTAAATATAAAAAAGTACAGTGATTTTTAAGAAACTTAATTGCATGCTAATTAGTAAGTAGTGGTAACTATTCTAAACACAGGGGAGTATACATGATAAGTATGAACCATATTGAGTCAGTGGTCTTTGCGCCCTTCCTGGCTCTGCACATGGGCGCCCACAAATAAGGGCAAGGTGTGGCGGTCGCCGCCCTCCTTTTCAAAGCGATTTTTAATGCACACAATTTTTATTTTTGACATCTAAAATATTTATGTAACAATAAAAATTATTGGGTAAGTTGAAGAACTGTTTCAGTTATTGTCCAAAAATGCTGACAGGCTGTGTTTAATGTCTGTCTATAAGGATCAAATACAAATTAATGAAAGTTTTGTTTCTGAAGTAGTTGATAAATTTTCCAGAGAACCATATGTCGACAGAGACTGCTTTTAAAAAATACAAATTACTGGAAATTATTTTTTTTTTTTAAAATAAAAACTCGAACTTCCGTTGTTTTATATTGCTTTTGCGTTTATTTTTGCTAATAATTAATAAAAAAAATATGAATACTTTAAATCACTTAATTCTGTGAGCCATATGTTAGGGTCATAATAGTATGAGCTAATAATGTTTTTTTTAATTCATAATAGTAGCTTGGGAATCGCCCGCTATGAAAGTATCCTGTGGGCGCCACTGGCTCAACCACTTATGATTGGGAATAATCCCGCCTGACACATAGATCTCAGACTGATTGCAGGTGTGTTCAGTTGAATTGAATTGAATTGGAGGCCTTTCCATAGAAGATCCATAATCTTTCAATAAAAAAGCTAGATATTTGAATTTCATTTCATTTAAACAAATGACTAACAATGACCTTGTAGTCTTGTACACACATGAGTTTAATGAATTCAAATTAAATGTGTTTAGTTGAATTATACGGAATCCAGTTAAAGACATGAACCAAATAAAAATTGACTTTATTATTAATATTTTAAATTGAAATACTAAATCAATATTTTGTCAAATAGTTTATATAATTATATTTAAGTATTAACTCAATATTTTCAGATTAATTAAGTGAATAAATTGAATTCGACATATTGTTTGTTTGTCCTTCACATGGGGCTCTGTAGAACACATTTAAATGCATTTAAATTATCATGTGAATACTGCGTATAACATAGGCCTACGTTAAAAAAATGTGTAACCACCTTACCTTGCATTAATTAAATAATTTGCACGTTGATTTAATCAAAAATCAAGGATTTTTGATTAAATCAACGTAATTTAATATTAAACTTGTCAATGATATGACGTCATAATTGCCAAATTGATGAATCATTTACAAATGTGTAGGGCATAATTTTTTTTCTCTTCTAAATGTTAAGTAAACTAAATTTATTTACACGGGTTAAATTAGATTCTCCTTCCTTCCAGTGATTTTTATTTGGATCACTTGGGAAAAACTTCACTGGAGCTCGGTCTCCATGACGATGCAACTATTGAATATCAAAATTTGAATAAATTAATACTACAGTACAATACAGCATATGGTTTTAAATTTTAATATAAAGTGTATTCCATTCATAATCAAGATGGTTTATGAACAGCTGATTTTTTTTTACTTTTTTTGTCTTTTATAAAAGCAAAAAAATTAACAAAAATAACTAGGAAGTGTTTTAGAAACTAGAAGAGTAGCTCAATCACTTATGCCTTGTGCAAATTTGAACTTTTCGAAAATTTCAACTAACTGGTGAACAATAGAAGAAACGTGGCCTAATCCCATTCACTATGATAGGCAAAAAAGGCCACGTTTGTTCAATTTTTCACCAGTTTAAATTTTTTTATCAGTTTAAATTTTTAAAAAGTTCAAATTTTCACCCACCAGTGGAAACAAGGCCTTAAAGTTATTTTCATTATGACATATTTCAAAATAAATTTTTTATAAATAAAAATTTTTTAAAAAAAATATTTACTGCTACATGAAAATACCCTTAAGGTAGTCGAATAGATATGTATTTTGCTTTTGTCTCTTCGGGTGGCGCCACTGCGGTAGTTATTGCTCAGCTCCATAGACTTTTTTTAAAAAAAAAATTTGGGCGCAAAAAACGGCAAGTAAACGTTTTTTTAGAAACGCCATTACAAAAAAAAAATTCAAATTGCTTTAAAGACTAGAATGGTAAAAGGTTATGCTAAAAGTTTTTTAATGTCAATATCTTAAATAAAAATAAACATTTTATAGTTCAGTTTGAAAATGACCCGTCTTGGGATTTTTCCATTGACATTTCTTGAAAAACTATTTTCGCCTTTTTCAAACTTGTCATAAAAAGTTTATTCTGAAAGATATCATCATGGAAAAAACTGTCAGCTATTCTAGTTTCTAAAACAGTTTGAATACTCTCTCTGAACATTCTTTCGCTTGAAAAATTTAAATTTTCTGAAACCACAGGTGGCGAAAAGAAACCTTTTAAAGAACATTATATAGTGAGCTGCCCTTCTAGTTTCTAAAATACATTCATGTTTCTCTTTATTTTGCACCTGAAAAAATAATCAAGAGTTCGAGCGATGTATTTACACCTTTTACATTTTTTTAAATAACTTTGAAAAAAAGTCTCAAAATCAACTTAAAAATAATCTAGTTGCAAAAAGTAGAATTTATTAATTTATTATTAATTGAAAATATTTTATTGTAATCGACTACTGTTCTAGTTTTTAACAAACTTTAAAGTTTCATACTTTTTCTGTTGCCATTGTAAATTGACCATTGTATAAGAAGATGAAAAATCTAAATTTTAAAAATGTTAATACAAATGTTTAATTTTAAAGACATGGAAATGATGCTTTTAGTACTTTTACTATTCCAGTTTCTAACAAACTTTGACTTCTTTTTCTCCACAAATTAATTCTATAAATATTTAGGTCCAGTTTTTTTTAAGTTATAAATGTCAATCGAAATGTGAATAAACAGATATACATTTCAAAATTCAAAAAATTCAAAATTCAAAATTTAAAAAAAAATTAAAAATTCAAAACTTGTAAGAAACTTGAAAAATGTAGAACAATATAAAACATATATTCATGATGACATCTTCAAAAATAAAAGTTTTGTATTTTATACGAGTTACTTGCCATCATTTTTAATAAAAATAAATATTATAATATTTTCAAACTTTCATAAAAAGTTTCACTTTAAACAATTACAGTCATGAAAATACTGTGCATTTTACATATTCGCCTACTAGGCCTATTCTAGTCTCTAACAAACATTTCATTTTTTTTTCCAAAAAAAATTTTTTTAAAAAAGTTTTAAATTTAAACTTTAAATCAATACACACATAATTAATAATTATTAATTAATATTTTACTTACAATGCACAGAAATCGAAGTTTTAAATTTTTAGCAGACATTTTTTTTAAATAAAAAGACTAATTAAGAGCTAACAAAAGACACGCGCGACACTTTCAACAATATTGCATAAAATAAACTTAATGAACTTTGTAGTCGTTTTGACTCATCCCTTGAACATTAAAATCCGTATCTAATATTAATACAGCATTCTACAGGAATAGGCAAGTAAAGACGGGGAGATACAGTCGTTTTCCCAGCCCCTTTATGAGCATCAGACCAAATATCAACCAATTGGAAATCGAAAAGGGCGGGGCATGTGACGTCAGACCACATAACAAACCAATTAGAAGTTGGTGGTCCTCATAAAAGGGGTGAGGCAAACGACTGTATCTTACTGACTATACTTGCCTTTCTCTACAGGGTGCTTCAAGAAAAACCATTGCTAAAGTTTTAAAACTTTTTTTTAATACCGGTTATCGCAATGCAGTGTAACTTAAATTGCAAATTTATTTTACAACATTGTCACTTTTACACTGAAGTTTAAACTATTATTAATTCTACTAAGGAACTTGAAATATTCTAAGAACTTGAATATGTTGAAATTTTATTGGACAAGTAGTGGTACATTTTGTAATAAAGTAGAAGGTCAATTTCATTAATATGCATGAGACTACTGATAAAAAAATACCAGTGTGTATTTATGTCAAATGCAGACACTATCGCATTTCAATTCCTATTTAAAGCACTACTGTATATTCAATAAGGAAACTTCGGATTTGAATTTCAACTTGTACAGTACTCTCTGAGCAGGGTTTCAACATAGCATAACTTTTAATTCATTGAGCACCCCTGAATATTTAATTTCTATGTTGGAACCCCTGCTCAGAGAGGTCAAGTTGAAGGTATCAACACCAAATTATAAGGCCTTATATTCAATAAGGAATTTCCCACTTGAATTTCAATTTGTACCCTCTGAGTAGGGGTTCTAACATAAAATAACTTAATTCATTGAGAACCCTTGACTGAGATTTTTATGTTGGAACCCTGCTTAGTGCTCAAGTTGAAGGTATCAACACCAAATTATAAGGCCTTATATTCAATAAGGAATTTCCCACTTGAATTTCAACTTGTACCCTCTGAGAAGGGGTTCTAACATAAAATAACTTTAATTCACTGAAAACCCTTGACTGAATGAAGTTTTTATTTTGGAACCCTACTCAGAGGGCTCATGGTTTTAAAGTATCAACACCAAATTATAAGGCTTTCTGCTGAATAAATAAACTTTGCACTTTAAATTCAACTTATACTCTCTGAGCAGGGGTTCTAATATAAAATAACTTTTAATTAATTGAGAACCCTTGATAGGAGTTTTTCTACGTTCAAAGTGCTCAAGTTAAAGGTATTAACACCAAATTGTAAGGCCTTATATTCAATAAGAAACTTTCCACTTGAATTTTAATTTGTACCCTCTGAGCAGGGGTTTCAACATGGAATAACTCTAATTTATTCAGCAACCATGAATATAGTTATTGTGTGGTTTTGAAGTGTAAACATTCTTGAACTCTGGTTATTCTGTTTTTCAGTTGCAAAATTAAAAATAAACTTCATACTGACATATTTTAAAATAAGCTTTTTATGTGAGTTTGAAATATTCCCAATTTTGAGCAGACAATAATATTTAATGTTTGTCTTTTAAGAAGTTTATTTTGAAAGACATCAATAGTAAAATACCCTTGAGTGATTGAGCAATTCTTCTGTTTTCTAAAATACTTTAGTGACATACCAGGAACTCAGGGAGGCATCTTTACCTCAAGATGGCTGGTACGTCACGGGATCTCATGTCTCTTGCCCTCCGGAGTTCCTAGTCTACAGGAATCTACATAAGGGTTGGTTTATACTCCCTTGCTAAGCAGAAAAGCAGCCTGAGAAGCTTCAAAAATGACGTCAGAGCTTCAGATTTTTGCCTTTGCCAGAGCATGAAGCTAGCTTTGAAATTGTTCAACTTTTCAAAGCTTAGCAACTCAAAGCACCAATCATGAAACGAATACAGAAATGGGGTGAACAAGTGACAACTTTTTTGTTTCCAGAAGGGGAAAGGTTCTATTGTTTTGTAGAGGTTAGAAAACATTGTGAAGACATTGTGTATGAACAAGCTAAGCTTTGGTGAGCTAATTTTTAGGAGCTTCAAAGCTTGCGAATCTTAGCAAAGTTTGTAGTATAAACCTACTCTAGCACAATTCTAGTGTCCAGAATCAAATCATCACCTTATTTGGACTCGCATTCCAGAGATCTTACTTTTTGAACTCTGGAATGGATAATGGGAACTTTAGGCCTATACCATAAGTAGGCTTGCGACCTGCATGTGGAGAACAGTCCTCCATTCGGAAGAACTGTCCTCCGTCCAGTACCATCCTCCTCCACGAACGTATTTAAGCTTTTATACAATTTATTGTGTGGAGGACATGTTTGCCTTTGTGGAGGACATGCAGTCCTGGTCGGAGGACATTTCCTCCGAATAGAGGACTGTCCTCCACAAAGGAGGAAAAGGTGGCAAGCCTAACCTTGTTTGACACTTTTGGCGGGAAAGCAAGATCAACAGGGGTTGTTAACATCAAAGGGTCAAGTGTTTGAAGTGACCCCCCACTTCAAACTTTACACACTTTCTAGTTTCTTTGAATTTTGTTCTTGGAACGTGGAATTAGCACAGTTAAGAAATTTTAAGTTCAAGGGTAAGTTTGCATCATTAATAGTGGGCCAAAGACCAAATAATATTTAAATAATTATAAATTTGAAAGGATAAACTTCATAATAAATTAATCATAATTAGTAATTTTAAATGAATTTATTACATTTATTTCCTTCCTTTATGTTATTTTGCAATACATGTATTTTAATCAAATAATAATTTTACAATTTATTATAAAACTAGTTGTGTAACCCGTCATAAATGACGGGAGCAAAATTCACAGGCAATTGTGCCCTGCATTAGAATTTTTTTTTTCCTCCGCCCTTTTATGACATCAGACCAAGTAACAAACCAATTAGAAATCGGATGACGTTCATAAAAGGGCTGAGCAAAAGAAATTCTAATGCTGGGCACAATTGCCTGTGATAAACTGTAGTTTAATTTTGCTACTATTATCCCCTCCCCTTTTTATATTTGAAAGAGAAAATGAGTTTTTCATTTTCTCTGGTGTGCGCATGCGCGTCGTTTGTTCTTTTTTACTTCTTTCATTTCAATTTCAGTCACCCCCTCCCACTTTTTTCCCCTCCACGTTTCTCTCTCCCCTTCTACACTTTCCAAACTTTTCCTCCTTCTACACTTTCCAAACTTTTCTCCTCTCCAATTTAATATCATGGGGTTCTTGGATGGGAAGGGTGCAACATATAGTTGACCATGAGAGGAAAAAAAAGCTGTTCATTTCTTCATTTATTTAAATTTATATAAATTCCGATGTGCTTCAATGGTTGTACAGCATTACTTCAGACAGATAGATAGATAGCCACACAGACCTGGCATAATATATATATATAACTAGTGGGGTAACCCGTCATAAATGACGGGAGCAAAATTCACAGGAAATTGTGCGCATGCGCGTCTTTTTTTCCTTTTTTTACTCCTTTCATTTCAATTCAATTTCAGTCACCCCCTCCCACATTGTTCTCCCTCCACGTTTTTCTCTCTCCCCCCTTTACACTTTCCAACCTTTTCCCCTCTCCAATTTCAGTCACCCCCTCCCAATTTCCCCCTCCACATTTCTCTCTCTCTCTCTCTCTTTCTCTCTCTCTCTCTCACTCTACAACTTTCCAACCTTTCCCCCTCTCCATTTTAATATCGTGGGGTTCTTGGATGTGGAGTGTGCAACATATAGTTGACCTTGAGAAAAAAAAAGAGGTTCATTTCTTCATTTATTTAAATTCATATAAATTCCGACACAGTGTTAGTCTACACACACACACATACACAGATCTGGGATATTATATATATAATTTTTTGTCAAGACTATGAAAAAGTTAATATTTTATTCAAGTCATGTAATTTTTAAGTGTCAGTAATGTTTGTCCTCTAAACACAAGACACGTTCATCAAAGTTAAATTTGCTAAGAAGGTGTAGACTCAAGACAAATATTTAAAAAAAATGGACGGTGCCATTTGTTTTAAGATTTCTCCTTTTGCATAAAGACAATTTAGTTGTCAGACTGAAGTTCAAGAAGAAAAAAACCTTAGCACTTGACCTTCAACATGACTATTACTCTTATGTAAAGGCCTTTCTAGAGCTCGATAAAAAGATATCTGAAAAAACATCTGAAAGCATAAATTCCACTTAATAAATTGAATAATTATAATAGGCTGTCAATGGTATGATGGAAAACTGAATCAAGGTCAAATTATAATCTAAAAACTATCATTTCAGAGTGTAAAATACAAAAACTTTGAAATAATATTGAAAACATACTTTCAGAAAACTCAGAAAATTGAAATAGAATAACGGAAAACAAGAGAAAAAAATCACAATTTGTAGCTAGATGGTGCTGAATTACATAAGAGTAATTGTAATTTTCAGAAGTTTTTTTTTTTTTAGTTTCTTAGCAAGGCCCTTTATTCAGCACCATTTTAGCTACAAATTGTGACTTTTTTCTCTTGTTTTCCGTTATGTATTTTTAGAGTTCTATTTCAATTTTCAGAGTTTTCTGAAATAATGTTTTCAATATTATTTCAGAGTTTTTGTATTTTACACTCTGAAATGGCATTGGCAGCCTATTATAATTCAATTTATTAAGAGCCTAGATACAGCGTTTAGTTCAAAATTTCTCCGAATGTAGGAGGTGCGATCGTTTTTGATTGAAAAACGGTTTTTTAACGTTTTTTTCTCCCGGTTTGAAGTCCCACAATAATTAATAGAAAAATAATTTCACGTGCTAATCTTATAAAAAGGAAACATCGTGAAGCCAATAGATTAATTCACGTGCTAATTATTATGTGATTGTTCTAAGTCGTTTTTAATGGGAGTTCTTCAAATGTTTGTGGGACGGTTTTTTGGCCCTATGGGACTTGACATGGAGTTAAAAAAACGTAAGATTTTAAATGTTATTTAAAAATAGAAAGCCCTTTTAAAGTTTAGAAAAAGGAATAATCCTGAAGGCAATAAACACGTATAAATGCGTGTGCTAATTTTTTTGGTTGTTCTAAATCATTTTAATGAGAGTTCTCTTAACTTTTGTTGGACGGTGTTTTGCTCCTATGAGACTTAACATGGAGTTAAAAAATGTACGATTTGAAAAGTTATTAAAAAATAGGACCTTTTCAAAATTTATAAAAAGGAAACATCGTGAAGCCAATACATGAAAGTGTGTGCTAATTATTTTGTTATTTTTCTAAATCGTTTTTAACGAGAGTTTTTCAAATGTTTGTGGGCCGGTTTTTGATCCAATTGGATTTAACATGGGGTTAAAAAACGAACGATTTTGAACCTTGTTTAAAAATAGAAGGACATTTTCAAAAATTATATAAATCGAGCAATTAAAGAACAATACTTTTTATTGCATTTTGCACTTTACTGTATTTTAATTGAGCAATTGTGAGGCGATTTCTTGCAGTTTTAGTAACACCATATAAGAACACTCATATGTCTCATTGTCGTCTGCTCAAAACAACAAGATGGCGGTGTACCTAGGCTCTTAAGTGGAATTTATGCTTTCGGATGTTTTTTTCAGAGATATTTTTATCAAACTCTAGGTTGTTTTTTTTTCTACGTTGAAGTTCTGTTCAGAAACAGAGGATTTAAGTTTAAATACAAGTGGGAAGTACATTTCTTGAATTTGGTCCTTGCTCAAAAAGTACTATTGAGGCCAAATTAAGGTAAACATTAATAAATGAATAAAAAAACTGGATAATTTGCGTTTAAAGCTAAGCTTCGGTGACGCGGCGCAGAGAAAAACGTTGTCATATAAACCCTTGGTAGTCACTCATACAACCAAACTATTGCACACCTGATGATTGTATGGGTGCCCCCCTGGCTTATACTACATATGTAGCAGGAATTAATGAAATTTATTGCAAAAATTTCAAATTTTTATTATAATAAAAACAAAATAAGCTTTCATGATTTGAACAAATAATAATTGTAGATATTTTATAATAAAAAAAAAATGTTTCATTCGATCATCCCGTTGGTGGACTAATGGCACCCGAAGTTGTCATCGTTGATTGCGATACTGTAGAACGGCTTACGAGCCATGGGTACTGCATGGTGGCCGCAGTGACAGCCGGTGCCAAACAGGCCGTGTTTTCGGTTTCGGACTGAATCCAATCGAGAAACATATCGACTCTGGTGTAAACTCCAGCTGCGGTTGATGTGCCACATTCCATACCAAATGACACAACTCCAGCCACAAACCACCGTCCCTGAGCGTTCCAAATCAGTGGTCCACCAGAGTCACCCTAGATTTTTTATATTGATAACGCTGTTTATACCAATAAATACCGTGTCTTCTTTACACACAAAAAAAACAGTTGTCGCCACAAAGTAGTACCACGAAGTGGTTGCCTCAGCTGGCTTCACACCGACAACTCAGTGGCTCGTGCGAAGAAAGCCATATAAAACTATAGCCGACTGTCAGTCCGGGTCACTTAGATCACCACCGACAAACAGGCGGTGGTCGCCACTTTTGACCATTGATTCAACCACTCATCGCCACTGTGGTGCAAAACACGGTGGCACGTGTGGATATCTTCTTTGTAATCAGTGATCTGCTAAAAACAACCACTGTTTGTGGCGCTACTTTGTGGTACCACAAACAAAACAACATAAAAAAACATCTATTCGAGTTTACTCCATAAACATTTTTTTTAGTGATGGAACCCTGTTAAGAGTGTTCAAGTTGTAGTTTAAATGCTATGGTCGAAATTCAAGAACTTTAATTTGAACTCTCCTAGCAGGGTTCCAACATAAAATAGTATCTGTTCACAGGTACTCAATAACATTTTGAACTTTTTTATGATGAAATCCTGTTAAGAAGAGTTCAAGTTGAAGTTCAAATGCTTAAACCAAACTTCCAGAAGGACTCTTGTCACTTTACCTCGAACCCTCTTAGCAGGGTTCCAATATAAAATAATATCTGTTCGCAGGTATTCAATAAAAATCTTAACTTTTTATGATGAAACCTTGTTAAGAAGGGTTCAAGTTGAAGTTTAAATGCTCAGGCAGAAATTAAAAAAAAAAACAATTTGGCAATTAAACTTTTAACTTGTAACCTCAGAGCAGGGTCCCAACATAAAATTCGAATTAACTTTTGGTGAAAAGCACAAAAATTGTCAAAAAAAAACAAAAAAAAAAAATTACACGGCACGCATCCTTTCCATTACCCCAAGCACATAACATTCGATCCGTAAGTGGACCAGAAGTTGTGTACTGCGCTTGACATATGTCGTTCGGCACAACGGTAAGAGTTACTTCCTGCAATGTGTAACTGGCTGGTGCTGCAATATAAATTGACATACCAAAAAAAAAAAAAAAGTAACTTAAATATTTTAATAACTTCGGAAGTTAGTTTTTTTTTTAGAATTACTAGAATGCCCACCATATTGTGTGAGACCCCATCCCATGACCACAACTTGATTCCATGTGATATCCAGATTAGGAAAAGGTAAACATATTGGTGAAATGTTTGGACCAAACGTTACTGGATAGGCAAATTCCACAATGGCCATATCGTAATCTCCGCTAACACGATTAAAGTTTGGATTTACTATAACTTGACGAACTGGTACCGCTATCGCATTCGTGCTGGCAAATCTTAAATCGTGGGCTCCTAACACGACATACAAGGATGTTATTGGACTGGAATAAGAAAAGAAAAATGTCGGCAGCAATTCCATTAATATGCATATTTCCTATAGAAGTTTATATAAAAATAATTGAGACTAGGATGATGCAATACCTAGTATAGCCAGTTAACATGGTGTGTGTGTGGGTTTGATTTTCGTTTACATTCTCTCTTTTCGCGCACAGAGTTATTTTTCAAACGTAATTTCAAGTGCAATAAGCACTCAAATATTCTGTGAATTCACTGATAGATTTGCAAAACCCAATTATGGTTCTTTCTATTTTTAAAATAATTCTGAAAATAGCCTACATGCTAATTTCCATAGGCGATTAGAAACGAAACTGTGCGTCTATGACAATTAGCATGTGTAGTCCATTTTAAAACTTTCTTTAAAAATAGAAAGAACCATAATTGGCTTTTGCAAATCTATCAGTGGATTCACAGAATATTTGAGTGTTTATTGCACTTTAAATTACGTTTCAAACATAACTGTACGCGAATTAAAGAACGACGTACTAAACTAAAACCGAACACACGCCATGTTAAACGGCTATACCCGATATTGCATCATTCTGATTGTCTTAATGGTCTTACACTAAGAAACAATGTGCAGCAGTGAGAGCAAATCTGGGGCTAATGAGTGATGCTCCACACGAAACTGCACCAGGAGGAAATACCAATGCTGCCTATAGTAATAATAATAATAATAATAATTTAATAGATTTTACATAATTGTTTAAAATGCATATTTTAAATTTTAAATTATGTTTTTTTTTTAATTTATAAAATACCATCCATGGATATTCATTTGGAAATGTTTCAGTTCCACCATAAATTCTATGTGGAACATACTGTTGTACTCCACAATCTAAAAAAAAAGTAAATTAAAATTATAGAAAATTAGAGAAAATTTTGACAATTTTTCGGAATTAATTGCAAAATATGCAAATGAATAAAAACAAAACAATGATAGAGAAACATATTTAGAAGTGATATTAGCCTAGACGCACACATATACGTCTCTCGAACAATGATTATTCTGGTTTTCAGGTTGGATGAGTGGAAAAAGTGGAATTCGTTTTAGAAACCAGAAGGGAAGCTCAATCGCGTAAGAGTGTTTTCACGTTGATATCTTTCAAAATAAACTTTTTTTTTATAGACAAAAAATTAAAAAAAAATATCTGTCATCTGCTTAAAGTTGGTTCGTTTTCAAACTCACATAAAAAAGTTTATTTTGAACGATATCAACATGAAAAGTGTCTTCTTATGTTAAACTCCATTGAGTATGTGCTCGTAAGCAAAAAAAAAACATCCGTTAAAATGTTGGTAAAAATACGTAAAAATAATTTTAAAAAACCACAAGTAAACCACAGTGAAGCCAACACATTGCCGCACGTGCTGGTTTTTTTTTCTGGTTTTTAAAATTATTTTTAGGTATTTTTACCAACATTTTAAAGGATGTTTTTTTTTCTTATTTGGGCGTACTCAATGGAGTTTAACATAAAAGTTAGAAATTCGCGATTTTGAAATAGTTTTGAAAAATATAACCGCTTTTACCAATTTTTTGTCATTCTATCACTAGATGAGCATATATTTAAGGTACACATTGCATTTTGAACTATCAAAATTGGACCAATTTAAATATTTAAAATAAACATATTGCCGCCACAGTTTAACATTGGGCCTATATGCTCAATAGAAAAACGATGCGAGCGCTCTTTGTGGAGATTTTTCGAAGTAATTTTGAGATGTAGCCTCTAAAAGTGATTGTTAATTTTTCCAGAACTTTTTATAAAAAAACACTTTCAATATCTTTTTCATTTTCTTTCTAAAACGTAGAATCAACATTGTTTGCATTTTTATTTTTATCTTTTGCGATGGTTGCTTTAAAATTGGTATTAATTAATTAATAATTAATTTACCACAAACGCCTCTTGATTCCAAAATTAAAGAACTGTCGTTCGATAACCGCAATTCCTTTTCTGAAGAAGAAAATAAGTTTTATTTTTTTATTTTTTAACAAAATACTAAATTTCACGTTGTTTGATATTTATTTGTAGGCTACCTACCTTCTTTGGAAGGTGTTTCAGATGTTGACGTTTGACTAGAACTTTCTTTAAACAGTGAGGCTAATTCAGGAATAATCTATAGAAATATAAAATTAAAAACACTTTTTCTAAAAATTAAAAATTTTATCAAAACACTTTTTCTAAAAATTTAAAATTGTATTAAAACATTTTTCACCAAAAAAAAGTTTTGCATATTATTAATTATTTTAGCAGATATGAAAGCAATCGGAAAATAAAGCTGATTTTGTTTTTGCATTAAAGCATCTACTTGAAGAGTAGATTCGAATCTCTTTTTTTTTTTCTTCAAAGATTCGAATGGCCCATCCCTACCTAAAAGGTTTTCGAATTTCGCGAATCTCCGGAATCTCGAATCTGTCATATAAGACTCCTATATTATTCATTAAGAACATACAAATAAATGAAATAATATTAAATATTAAATTATTAATAATAAAAGTGTGGCACTCAGGGTCGCCACAAGGTGATGATATTGGTGATCCGGGTCCGACCACCGAAAAAATTGGAACAATCGCCGGGTTTTTTTTTGTTAGTGAACGCTTCTATTGGACGTCAATCGAGTTAAAACTAATTTTACCAAAGTTTTTAACAATTTTTTTAGGTTAGGATTCGAAAGATTCGAGAAAAAAAGCCCAAAGATTCGAGTTTTCGAATTTCGAATATTTTTCAAGATTCGCCGGGATTCGAAGATTTGAATTTCCCATCCCTAATTAAAACTAATTTTACCAAAGTTTTAACAGTTTTTTTTTTCAAAGGTTAGAGATTCGAAAGATTAAAAAAACCCCAAAGATTCGAGTTTTCGAATCTCGAATATTTTTCAAGATTCGCGGGATTCGAATGTCCCATCCCTAATTAAAACTAATTTTACCAAAGTTTTTTTTAAAGGTTTAGGATTCGAAAAATTCGAAACAGACGAAAAAAGCCCAAAGATTCGAGTTTTCGAATCTCGAATATTTTTCAAGATTCGCCGGGATTCGAAGATTTGAATGTCCCATCCCTAATTAAAACTAATTTTACCAAAGTTTTAACAGTTTTTTTAAAGGTTAGAATACGAAAGATTCGAAAAAGACGAAAAAATCCCCAAAATTCGAGTTTTCGAATCTCGAATATTTTTCAAGACTCGCCGGGATTCGAGAGAATTCAAATGTTCCATCCCTACAAAAAAAACCCTTCAAGATAAAATTCCCTCCCCCCCCCAAAAAAAACAACAATAACCAATCCATACCTTACTAGGAAGTGCTTCAATATTTGTAATTCTCGTATCAAGAAAAACCACGAGATAAATAATAATTAATACAAGAGTTTGTATTAAGATCATAGCTTCATATAAATAAATTTGTCCTTATGTCACCCTAAGTAACAAAAGAGTCCTAATAAACTTCATTTATAAGAAAAAGAAATCACCACAAAAGACCCGAATATTTTTTTGTACTTTTAAGAGAAACCGCAAAAAAAAAAGTTGTTATTTTTTCGGACAATATTCGAAGTTTTAAAAATCAAAACCGTTTCTACGTAAAGTTTACTTCAAATTGAAATTAAAATTTTTTAAAAAAAAAAAAAATACATCATCGACCTAAATTTCATTTAAAAAAAATCAAATGTGATTTTCGAATAGAAAATTATTCGTGAAGGAAACGGATATAAATTTGTATAAGTTACTTAACGGTTATAATGTTACCATTATTCATCATTAGGACACTATATAGTCTTTTGATTCAAAATGTAACTTTCATTTTATTTGATACTTTTGAACAAAAGTGGGAATGTCCGATTATTTTTATTATATAGATCTAACTATATATATATTTATTGATAGAAAAAAAAATAAATAAATTTGAAAATGTCAACGTTTTGTTTGGTTTTTGATGCGTGTCCATTGTCAATGGGAACTAGAATAATAATATAAAGATTCTTTTATTTATTTTTGATGTGATTTACAGTCATTTTTTCAATAATATCTGGTTCAACGACTTCAAATTAGGGACATTCATCCCCCTTCCAAATCTGATATTATTCTGTCTTTCAGGTGCAAAATGAAGAGAAACTTGAATGTGTTTTAGAAACTAGAAAGGTAGACAAATCACTTAAGAGGCTACACATAGCAAAAATACTTCGAAAAATCTCCTCAAAGAGCGCTAGCATCGTTTTTCTATTTTGAGCCCATAAACCCCAGATGTTAAAGAAGAAACGTTAGTTTTTAAAATACAAAGTCGCGGCAATATGTTTATTTTTCATATTTAAAGTTATCCAATATGAAGTTTTCAAAGTGTGCAATGTGCACCTTAAATATATGCTGATCGAGTGATAGAATGACAAAAAATTGGCAATTGCAGTTATATTTTTACAATCTCTTTCAAAACCACGAATTTCTAACTCATGTTAAACTCCATTGAGTAGAAATTGATATTGATAAGAAAAACAAATCCATAAAAATTTTGCTTGCAAAAATACCTAAAAATAATTTTAAAAAACCACAATTAAACCACAGTGCTGATTTCTTTTTTCTGGTTTTTTAAAATTATTTTTAGGTATTTTTACCAACATTTTAATGGGTGTTTTCTTTTTCTCTTATTTATCCGTACTGAATAGAACATAAGAGTTAGAAATTCGCGATTTTCAAATCGTTTTTAAAAATAGAACCGCACTAACCAATTTTTTGTCATTCTATTACTCGATCAGCATATATTTAAGGTGCACATTGCACTTTGAACCATCAAAATGGGACAACTTTAAATATGAAAAATAAACATATTGCCGGCGAGACTGTGTAAATTTTAAAACCAAACGTTTCCTCTTTAACATTGGGTCTATGGACTTAATAGAAAAACGATGCTAGCGCTCTTTGCGGAGATTTTTCGAAGTAATTTTGTGATGTAGCTTCTTAATGGGAGTTCTTCAAACGTTTGTGGGAGGGTTTTTTTTTTGGTTATATGAGATTTAACATGGAGTTAAAAAATGTACGATTTTAAACATTACACATTAAACATTAATTGAACACAGGGGTGCCCACAGGGGGGGGGGGGGGGGTGATTGAAACTTTGTATTAAAATATTTTTATAATAATCAGAATGGGCGAAAATCCAAATTTAATATTTTATTATTTAATTTATATTTTAAAAGAAAGTAGTGTGTTTCAGCCACTGTTATACGCCATATTATAAATGCTGTTTTTTTACGGCTCGCTCGCGCTCGCCCGAATTGATAGCAAAAGTTTACTATAAAATAATTGCTCGCTCGCTACGCTTGCAAAATAGGGAAAATGTTCATGTTTTTTTTCCCAAAGTTTAAAGACTTTGTTTCAAACACATCTTATCGCCAATTGAAACTCATTCACAAAACGTTTATGCAAACAATGTAAAATTCCATCATTTTAAAACTGATGAAAATTATATTTGAAAAAAACGCTTTCAGTATTTGCTCCGGGGGAGGGGGTGAATTCTCCACTGGCTTTGGGGGGGTTGGGCACCCCTGATTGAACAATACTGCACTTCCTATTGTATTTTGCACTTTAATATACATCTTCATTGAACGATTGTGAGACTATTACAAAACTGTCTTAGTCAAAATATCATGTAGATAAAAGTCATTTTGTCTGAGACGTCGGAATGAGATCATTTGCCCACCAGATTAGTCATTTTGTCTGAACAAAAATCCATAAGCCGAGACGTGCTTGAATAAGGCCGCTTTCAAACGAGGAATACGTGTATGATAGATACTGAATTTACATGTACACCAATAGAAGCAATTCATGTGCCGTATGAACGCTTCTATTGGTGTACATGTAAATTCAGTATCTATCATACACGTATTCCTCGCGTGAAAGTGGCCGAAGGTTCGTTTCAACTTAGCTGAAAAAAGTTTAACAGCATTTAATAATTAAAACTTGCAGGATTATATTTGGGAATATCCTCTGGGTCAGTTGCAGTTGAGAGCATGTTCTCGATAACTTTTATGCAATTGGCGCCGTCGTTTGTCGTCGAGGACCGAAAAACGAAACAGAATTTCTTTTATTCACTATAATTTTCAATTATTGTAACTTGAAAATTGGAATTTAGTCCAGCTATCCTAAAAAATGAAATTACTTTCTCTATTAAAGTTTTTATTTTTATTTTTTTGCAACTACTCGGAAGTTGATACCGCAACTAAGCCAAATATCCGCCGAATTTTTTAGCCCAGTGGAATGCTGCCGGAAAAAAAGGCGGCTAAGTCTGACTTCCAACGAATTTTATCAGAAAACCGCCGAAAATCGTTAAAAAAAAAATAGGCGGTATCCCTTTCTGTCGAAATTTTTTCCGTCGACAAGCCTCAAGGATTGGATTGGAGGCTAACAGTGACGTCATAGGGGGGACAAAATATAGACCTTTTTTATCACTTTCTCGTCACTACAGCTAAAAAAAAATAACCCTTTCTCTCTAACCTAACCGAACCTTAACGATCCTAACCTAAACCTAACCGAACCTTAACGATCCTAACCGAACCTAATCGATCCAGCTATCTCCCGGTAGGTGTAGTGACCCTTTTGATGAAAAAAAGGTCTATATATTTTTTTATTGACGTCACTGTTAGCCTCCAATCCAATCCCTGAGGGTTGTCGACGGAAAAAATTTCGACGGAAAGAGGGAACACACCAAAAAATTGGGCTGAGGGGTATACTTCGATTTCAACTTAACTTCAAAAACAAAACATAAATAATATAAAATTATATTTAATGCCTTTATTTTAAATTGCTGCAAAAAAAAAAAAAAAATAAATACAAATCTTTATAAGTTGTAAAAATTCGCCAACCTCAGAATAAGGTTCTTTACCGCTTATTTGCGAGACTACGGTTTTGACCAGAGGCAGATGATAAGGAAAGCCTTGAGTAACTCAACCCTTGATTGGGATATCCTCCTCGATGGTGTGATGATGCTGATGAGATATTCGTTCCGTCTTCCTCCTCCTCCTGTTCATCCATTAATGAATTTAAAAGCTCCAAAACCTTCAGCTTGAACATTCTTTGCCTTCTCGCAGTTAAGTTTTCCACATCGGGTAACAATCCCTTAAAAAAATGTAGAGTGGGACTGTCAGTCTGTTGCGGCTGCGGAGTAGAGCGAGCTTTCAGAAACTCGACCATGGGCCCCGCAACCATTTGTTGCGGGGTCATTTTTATTTTTTTATTTTTTGTACCAGATGAACTGTTTTCTACGCTAGCATCGACCGAGCACGGCGGCGACGAACGAATAGAAGAGTTTCCTTCCTCTACCTCTACCTTTACCTCGACAGTCGGTGCTGACTCGTTCACCTCGAGGGCATCCTCTTCGCTCTCGGGGCTCGTGAAACTGCCCTTCATTTTTCTGTTTTGCCCAATATGTTCTTTCATAAACTCCATCGCTGGGGCTAAATACCATAACTTCTTTTTACCACCTTTTGATCCGGAAGGAAGAGGTTTCCCAAATTCCCTCATGTGTCGTGAGTACGAGTTTCTCAGATTGGTCCACTTCATCCTGCAGTCGGCGGCTGAAAATTGAAAATACCAGTTTTATAATAACAATTATTTCATTTTATTTTTTGTAATAACTAGAGGTGGAACGAATCCTAAATTTTCTCGAATCTGAATCCTAAAAGGTTCTCGAATCCCTCGAATCTTTCAAATCCTTCGTATAAGAATCCTATATTATTCATCAAGAAGATATAACAAATAAATGAAATAATATTAAATATTAAATTATTAATAATAAAAAACACGAGTGTGGCACTCAGAGTCAAGCCTCAAGGTGATCTATTGGTGATCCGGATACCAACAAAATTGCAACAGTCGCCGGTTTTGTTGTTAGTGAACGCTTCTATTGGACGTCAATGGAGTTAAAACAATTTCTACCAAAGTTTTTAAGAGCCTATAGATACAGCGTTTATTTCAAAATTTCTCCGAATGTAGGCGCTGCGATCGTTTTTGATTGAAAAACGGTTTTTTAACGTTTTCTCTCCAGGTTTCAAGTCACAGAATAATTAATAGAAAAATAATTTCGCGTGCTAAGCTTATAAAAAGAAAACATCGTGAAGCCAATAGATTAATGCACGTGCTAATTTTTATGTAACTGTTCTAAGTCGTTTTTAATGGGAGTTCTTCAAATGTTTGGGTGACGGTTTTTTGATCCTATGCCACTTAACATGGAATTAAAAAAACGTAAGATTTTAAACGCTATTAAAAAATAGAAGGACCTTTTCAAAATTTATAAAAAGGAAACATCGTGAAGCCAATACATGACTGTATGTGCTAATTATTTTGTTATTGTTCTAAATCATTTTTAACGAGAGTTTTTCAAATGTTTGTGGGACGGTTTTTGATCCAATGGGATTTAACATGGGGTTAAAAAACGAACGATTTGGAACCTTGTTTAAAAATAAAAGGACCTTTTCAAAAATTATATAAATCGAGCACGTAAAGAACAATACTTTTTATTGCATTTTGCGCTTTACTGTATTTTAATTGAGCAATTGTGAGGCGATTTCTTGCAGTTTTAGTAACACCATATAATAACAGTCATATGTCTCGTTGTCGTCTGCTCAAAACAACAAGATGGCGGTGTACCTAGGCTCTTAAGGTTAGGATTCGAAAGATTCAAAAAAAGACGAGAAAAAAGCGCGAAGATGCGAGTTTTTGAATCTCGAATATTTTGCAAGATTCGCCGGATTCGAGGATACGAATGTCCCATCCCTAGTAATAACAATGAGCCATATGTCCAATAATAGTAACAGTAAGCGAAAAGATGGTCCCCCTAAGAAGTTAGCAGACACCCTAAAGAGTCTGCACCGGTAAGTTCTTTTGCCGTTTTCTCGCAAATTACTCGCCCAATTTTCGTGGATATTTGAAAACATATAGACAAAAGTACGTAGTTTCACATACATGCATTAGTTAGTTGGGGGGGGGGCATTGGTTCCTGACAACTACTGTTGAATACTTCCAGACCCCCTTCACCTATTCGCCACCATAATCTGTACTAAAGCCCACGCCTAGGTACAGGCAATTAGAAAACGGGATAAACAGACGTTGGCTCCGCCCTTTTTATGATGAACGGCAACTTCTAATTGGTTGGTTATGTAGTCTGACGTCACATGCTCCGCCCTTTTCAACGTCGAACCACACAACAAACCAATTAGAAGTTGCTGTTCGTCATAAAAAGGGCGGAGCCAACTTGTGTTCGTCCCGATTTCTAAATGCCTGTCCTCTAGACCCCCCCCTCCTTCATCTATACAACAACAGAAAAAAAAGTTTTGTAGGCAACCTAGGCGACAGACAATTAGAAAACGGGATAAACAGACGTTGGCTCCGCCCTTTTTATGATGAACGGCAACTTCTAATTGGTTGGTTATGTAGTCTGACGTCACATGCTCCGCCCTTTTCAACATCGAACCACACAACAAACCAATTAGAAGTTGCTGTTCGTCATAAAAAGGGCGGAGCCAACTTCTGTTTATCCCGTTTTCTAATTGCCTGTCGCCTAGGTTGCCTACAAAACTTTTTTGTTGTTGTTGTTGTTGTATGCAAAACGAATTTCAAAAAATTAAAGAAAAAACATTTTTTGTTTTTAAATTTGCCGCCCTCCAAAATTTTTCCGCCTTAGGCAGCTAGCTGCCTATTGGAAAATCCGCCCTCTGAATTATTTTATTAAATTATGATTAACATTTGTGAATAAAGCTTTTTAAGTAGATTAATTACACTTAATTATTTGACTAATTATAATTACCTGTGGAATCCATTTCCGAAGCAATTTCACCCCACAATTTGTCAATAATATTTTTATTGTGGTGTTCCTTCAGCTTGAAATTATAAATAGCTGGTCTTAGTTCAACCAGCAACACCAGTTTTTCGCCATCTAATTCCATTATAAGGCGGCCACAGACACACTAAGACAAAACTGTCTGAGGCGGTTTCAGTCAGACAGAAACATAAAAATATGTAGCACACGGGCAAGTAAAGACAGTAAGATAAAGTCATTTGCTCCGCCTCTTTTATGAGAAACCGGCAAATTTTAATTGGTTTATTATGTGGTCTCACGTCACATGCCCCGCCCTTTTCTATTTCCAATTAGTTTATATTTGGCCTGACGCTCATAAAAGGGCGGGGCAAACGACTGTACCACCCTGTCTTTACTTGCCTGTCATTGGCACAGTATAAAAAACTAGAAGTATAGTTCACTAGGTGTCGGCCAAGGGGGACGACATTGAATAAAATCATTTATGAGATTCACTGAGATTTACAAAAATTCACAGCAGATTTTATGTATGGAAAATCATTTTACTGTTTGAATCGCGTTTTATTAGATTCCCAGAATAGAATTAAAATCTGAAAATTGCGTAAAACGCGGATAAAACTAAAATAGCTTGCCATATTGTACAAGATTCCCCCTTAATGTCTTCCCCCTTGGTGTCGGCGCCTTTCGTATAGCATAGCCTTACCTAGGAGGCTATAGGATCTATAGGTGTATAGGGGGAAGGTCGACAGACTCTGGGTATCTCTAGGAGGCTGTGCATATAGAGTCCTCAAAAATGGCGACTTAAAACGAGTTTTGATTGGTGGCTCCTTCTGGTGGCGTTAGTGTTCAACTATAAAAAATGTCCATAGAAAATACATGCACAGGGTCTAAAATTTCACCAAAAAACCTGAAAAAACAATACTTTTCTCAAAGTTTAAAAACAAAAATAATAAATTTAAAAAAAACGTAATAGTGAAGTATATATTTTAGTTGTATAATTTTTTTTTATTATAAGTTTATAACGTTTCTTAGATACCCAGTATATTGAGTCTATATTTAAAATGAAAAAAAATATTTAATTTTATCTAATCTCTAATTAATTAAAATATCATCATCATCATCATCATCATTTCCTGTACCTTATCCCGCGAGCAGCAGGGTCGGCCTTCCTGGTTCTAACTCTCCACTCGTTCCGATTTTGCACCAAGCCCCCAGTGACCCCACATGCCACCATATCCCGTTTTACTACCACATCCCAGGTTTGCTTGGGTCTTCCTCTACCCCGTTTTATTCCCAGGTCTAAGTTCATTGCCTGTCTCAGCAGCCCATCTTCTCCACTCCTGAGGACATGCCCAAACCACCGCAGCCTATTTTCCTGCATCTTTTCTACTATATTTGTTACCCCTACACTACCCCTAATAAAATCATTTCTGATCCTATCCCTTCTGGTCACCCCACTCATAAACCTTAGCATTCTCATCTCAGCTACCTGCATTCTATCCTCATGCACCTTCTTGATTGCCCAACATTCTGACCCATACAACATAGCTGGTCTGACTACTGTTCTATAAAACTTTCCCTTCAATTTTATAGGTAACTTCCTGTCACATAAAACCCCACTAGCCTGCCTCCACCTATGCCAACCTGCTTTTATCCGGTTTGTGATGTCTAAGTCTAAGCTCCCATCATCTTGCAGCACAGATCCTAAATATTTGAAGTCATGCACCTGCTGCATTAAACTGTCCCCAAGTCTAATCCCCTCATTCAACTGTTCTTTCCCATCCCACTGAAATTTCATGTACTCCGTTTTTGCCCTACTTATTTTCAACCCCTTTGATTCCAAGGCATTCCTAGTCTCCTCTAACCTTATCTCGAGTTCCAATTTGGATTCCCCAACTAAGACTATGTCATCTGCAAACAGCATACACCAGGGGACCTCCTGCCTCACCCCTGCCAGTAACTCATCCAGGACCAAAATAAATAGATATGGACTAAGTGCTGAGCCCTGGTGCACACCAATCCTAACACGAAAACTGTCAGAGAACCCCCAGGCAGTCTTAACGCTTGTCCGTGCATCCCTATACATGTCCCTCACCATATCTATATAACTCTCACCCACCCCCTTCTTCTGTAAGACCTCCCACAATAAGTTCCGTGGTACTCTGTCATAGGCTTTCTCTAGATCTATAAATACCATGTGTAACTCTTTCTTGGCAGCCCGAAACTTCTCAATAACTTGCCTTACGGCAAAAATAGGGTGCATTGTGGATTTTCCTGGCATAAACCCAAACTGACTTCCCCCAATTGCAGTTTTACCCCGTAGTCGAGCTTCAATTACTCTCTCCCAAAGCTTCATCGTATGACTCATCAATTTAATACCTCTATAGTTCCCACATTCCTGAACATCACCCTTCCCTTTGAAAATAGGCACTAACCAGCTGTCCCGCCATGCACCTGGCATTCTATCCCCCATAGCCAATCTATTGAATAACTTTGTGAGCCAGGAAATGGCAACATTCCCCAAGACCTTCCACACCTCTACTGGTATCCCATCTGGCCCTAAAGCCTTCCCTAGCTTCATTTTTCGCAATGCCTGAACAATTTCCTCAGCCCTAACCTGCTCCACTTCTTCTCTATGATTATTTCTTCCAGTGAAAGGCTCCTGCTCTACCCCCTCATTCATAAGCTTACTAAAATATTCCCCCCACCTGTTCCGTACTGGCTCCCTACCCCACAATACTTTGCCCCCATTATCCTTAACACTCACCACCTTTTCAATATCTCTGCCTTTATTCTCCCGAGCCCTAGCTATTCTATATACTGCCATTTCTCCTGCTCTGGTACCTAACTTGGCATACATGTCCGCATATTTCTTATGCTTTGCTAAGGCTACCTGCTGTTTGGCCTCTATCTTGGCACGCTTGTATTCTATCTGGGCCTCCCTGCTTCCATCGTGCCACCAAGTCTTGAAAGCATCTTTCTTCCTTTTAACTGCCCTCTGTACCTCCTCATCCCACCACCAAGTTTCTCTGTCTAATCGAGACCCCCCTACTCGTACTGTCCCTAGTACCTCGTTTCCACAATCACGGATCTGTTGTGCTACCCTTGTCCACAGCTCTCCTGCAGTGCCATCTAAATCCCATGCTATCTTACCTGCCATTTTCTTAAACTCTTCCGCCTTGTCTGGTAATGCCCACCACCTAATTGCTGTCTCTCCTCTATGTCTGACCACCTGTTTTGCACCCCTAGGTTTTAGGTCTAACACTACTAGCCTATGTTGTCCCGCTAAGTTTTCACTCGGTATCACTTTACAATCCTTGCACTCGTTTCTATCATCACTCCGAATCATGAAGAGATCAATCTGGGATTCTCCTGCCCTGCTCTTAAAAGTAATCAAATGTTCCTCTCGCTTCTGGAATAGTGTGTTTGCTAAAATTAACTTATGTGCCACTGCTGCCTCCAGGATACTCTCCCCTGCTTTATTTCGCTCTCCATAGCCCCACCCACCATGTACCTCTTCATACCCTTCCCTACCTCTACCTACATGTCCGTTAAAGTCCCCACCAATTATGACCCGTTCCTTCCTACTCAGGCCCAACATTAGGTCATCAAACTGTTCCCAGAATGCTAGCTTCCTGGCTGTATCTAATCCAACCTGGGGGCCATATGCACTAACTACATTTATAACAATGCCACCCCAAACTACCTTTACTACTAACAGCCTACTATTTATCCGCCTAACCTCAACCACACTATGTCTGAGTTCCTGATCTAGGACAATTCCCACTCCATTTCTACCCTCCTCACTACTTGCATAAATTAATTTATACCCATCCCCAATGTCCCTGGATTTATCCCCTTTCCATCTTGTCTCCTGCAGACATGCAACATTTACCCTCCTAGCCTTTAGAACACTAGATAACTCCCTAGTCTTCCCTGTCAAACTCCCTATATTCCAGGTGCCAAACCTAAGTTTAGTACCTCCACTTCTACCACTACTTCCAAGACCTCCTTGTTGTTGATGCTGGACTCGCTTCTTTAGCCCCACCCGTCCACTGTGGGGTAGCCCTTGCCAATTTGTCACAGCCACCGGGCGTTGCAGCTGCGCGTCGCTTATGGCGGGGGACGCCCTAGCCATATTCGGAATACTATTTCGAACCAACATCATATGTTTTGGCAAATCTTTACAACCGGCTGCCAACCTGACGTCGACCCTCCACTTTTGCACCCGGGCTGGGGGACCGGCAATGGCGTGGTTTGGTTTTGGTCTGCCCTGAGTATTTTATGCCCTCAGTACCCTCCATATCTGGCGGGCATTCCCCTATCCGCCACCTGGGGAGGCACCCGATAGGGGACCAACTACCCCCACGGGTAATTAATTAAATTCATTATATTTTAATTAATTAATTAAAATATAATGAATTTAATTTCATTTTTATTTCTAATTAATTCATTTTTATTTCTAATTAATTCATTTTTATTTATAATTAATTCATTTTTTTTTATAATTAATTCATTTTTATTTCTAATTAATTCATTTTTATTTCTAATCAATTCATTTTTATTTCGAATTAATTCATTTTTATTTCGAATTAATTCATTTTTATTTCTAATTAATTCATTTTATTTCAAATTAATTCATTTTTATTTCTAAGCCAGAGTCATAGAGGCCGCCTTACAAAAAAAGCCGCCTTTGCCCTCCCCCCCCTCCCTCCCAAAAGCTGTTACTTTTCCTAGTTTTTTTTTTCTTCTCAGCAGCCTATAACCTATAATCTACCTACAAATATAAAGTAGCATTAGTCCAGTGGTATTTTTAGTGAGCATGCGCATTGACGTTTATCGTTTTACCAAATGGAAACAACTGTCCTCTAATTGTATTTATCATCTTGTTTGGGGTTCGTGCCTAGTACATTTTCAACATTTTTTTTGTATTAGGAGAGGGGACTTTTATTTAGGTTCGCGCGCGCTCAAAAAACGCCAAATTAATTTTATTTCATTAATTTTAATTTAATTTTATTTATTTTCGGCGACTTTCTAGGGCTCCTATAGTGAACCTCTCATCGGCAGTTTCTATTGGTCATCAATAGATGGCGCTGCTAACGCAAATCTGCAATCTCTTTCCTATATAAACAAAAAGTGGGCAATGCGCATGCTCACTGAAAAGCGTCCTATAGGAGGCTATCTAAAGGAGGCTATGGCTAGTGCTAGTCAAATATAATGGACTCTTCCCTTGAGATTAATGGCGGGTTTTGTGTAGTCGGTGGCGGCATTTTCTTGTACATATCCTAGCTGAAAAGTTTGTCTTAGAACGGATTTTGTGTCCAAAAAAAGGTTAAAATCATCATTTTAGTATATCGAGTATGTTAATTGATAGGTTTTGAGTGTTTTCATCATGTTATAACTGCTATAATCGTCTCTAACGTAAGTTAATACAATTCTAGTTAAAGTGTCGACATGACGTCAGAGTTATGTTCCCCCTATACTTGCTGATACGGAATGTCCTAAGATGGCGTCGTTTATTTAAATATGTGCAAAGATTCCATATTCGTTTACTCTTTTATCATTGTTTTTTGCGGTATTACTTTATCCACGCCCTATGCTTCAACTTTTTAAGGGTTGATATAAGTTCTTGTCCTCTGCTGAACTCATTCACGTAGTAACGTCTCATTATATTGCTGTTGCGGTTCGCACGACATCTGCAAGGTTAGCGGATGACGTCACATCTATATTGTTAGCTATGCTTGGGCGCAAGTTGCATAGGTTACGGATACGATAAACGCATACGTATGAAAGGTTTATGAAATTTACTCATAAAAAGTTGTCCTATTTGTGATTTTGATTATGTTTTTTTTTGGTTGATTTTCTTGTTTTTTTTTTGTTCTTTTGAAGTGTTTTTATTGTTCTTTATCACACACCTACCTATTTATGATGCACTGGGCCCTGTTTGCCCCCCCCCCTCTTTCTCGTCGCAGTCACATCTATGATTTCTTTCTCTGGGCCGCAATCGGGCCACATATTTTTTTGTAAAATGCATATTTTACTTATGTGGGTGAAAAATGATGATTCAATGTGGATTATTTTTCTAAAAATGGATTTGAATAATCGATAAATAGTCAATATGAGGTGGTTTTAATATGATGGGGTGGGTTGGGGTGACAGTAGAGGGGTGGGTGGGGGGTCTTTATGTCTCGAGAGTAAGAGAGAGAGAGAGAGCGGTGGGTGTGGGTGGGCTCTCGAGAGGGTGGGGTGGAAGGGCGAAGGTGCGTGGGTGAAAGATAAAAATTCTCTCCTCCCACCCCCAATTCCCCCTTTGTTTTTAGTTGTTCTTTGTGTTTCGTTTTTCGAAATTGTGAATTTCGGTCACTATGAGACGTGGTCTGCAGACACGGTCTTCCCCATACCGTTCGTCTTATAGTTGTATGGCATCTGTAGAGGCAGGTTTTACAGACGGTTGACCAGAATAGTTAACTTTTAGGGCGAGTGCAGATGACAGACACAAGCACATGGCAGACAGTTGAGTTGGTCAGAATGAACAGTATTGCTTCTTACAGGGCCGACTAAATAGACGGACCGACAAAAAAAAAAGGACCCGATTGTCGGCGGTGGGATGAAGCACCTGTATACGGTCGTTGGACGCGCACTCGAAATACTAATTAATCGGGTTCATAGTGTTTTCGGTGCGCGCGCATGATAGCAGGCATCCAACGCGCACATACAATCACGGTCGAACTTGACGGTCGTGAGTGCTTACGTTTTGTCGGCCTCAGACATTTGACAGACTGTCGGTCATGTGCTGAGTCTGCTGACCTTACTACGACAATCTACTCAGTCACTGCCCTGTGGTGTTTTTAAAGTGTGAATAGTAGAGAGGGGACGAATCCAAAATTTTCTCGAATCCGAATCCGAAATTTTTTTGAATCCGAAATTTTTTCGAATCCGAAATTTTTTCGAATCCGAAATTTTTTCGAATCCGAAATTTTTTCGAATCCGAAATTTTCTCGAATCCGAATCCGAAATTTTTTCGAATCCGAAATTTTCTCGAATCCGAATCCGAAATTTTTTCGAATCCGAAATTTTCTCGAATCCGAATCCGAAATTTTTTCGAATCCGAAACTTTCTCGAATCCGAATCCAAAAATTTCTCGAATCCGAATCCAAAAATTTCTCGAATCCGAATCCAAAAATTTCTCGAATCCGAATCCAAAAATTTCTCGAATCCGAATCCAAAAATTTCTCGAATCCGAATCCAAAAATTTCTCGAATCCGAATCCAAAAATTTCTCGAATCCGAATCCAAAAATTTCTCGAATTCGAATCCGAAATTTTTTCGAATCCAAAATTTTCTCGAATCCGAATACGAAATTTTTTCGAATCCAAAATTTTCTCGAATCCGAATCCGAAATTTTTTCGAATCCAAAATTTTCTCGAATCCGAATCCGAAATTTTTTCGAATCCAAAATTTTCTCGAATCCGAATCCGAAATTTTTTCGAATCCAAAATTTTCTCGAATCCGAATCCAAAATTTTTTCAAATCCAAAATTTTCTCGAATCCGAATCCTAAAAGGTTCTCGAATCTCCCGAATGTCGAATCCTTCCTATAATTGATTAAGAAGATACAAATAAATAAAATAATATTAAATATTAAATTATTAATAATAAAAAACACAGTGTGGCACTCAGGGTCGCCACAAGGTGATAGTTGTGATCCGGATAACCACCGAAATTGCAACAATCGCCGGTTTTTTTTGTTAGTGAACGCTACTATCGGATGTCAATCAATGGAGTTAAAACTAAGTTTTGGAATTCGAATGAATCGAAAGACGAAAAAAGCGCGAAGATTCGTGTTTTCGAATCTCGAATATTTTTCAAGATTCGCGGGATTCGAATGTCCCATTTCTAGAAAATACCCTTTCAAAGTTTTTGACTATTCTGCCTTTCAGGCGCAAAATTAAGAGGAACTTGAATGTGTTTTTAGAAACTAGAAGAGTAGCTCAACCACTTAAGAGTATTTTCATGTTGGTATCTTTCAACGCCACCTGTTTTGGCATCACGTGTCGATATGTGTATTTGAGTCCTGCCACGCGTGTGGCGACCACTCTCTTCGTTTATTTTTTTCAGGCTGTCATCAAGGTCATACCAGTGGCGGCACACCATTGTTTTCAGTGGTGGTCCGTGTGAACTAAAGCTACACGTCAATCACTTCGTGATGACAAAGTAGCGCCACATTTGATCTTGTTAAAAGATAAAGAAGTACATAAAAGCTGCATGGGGTTTTAAAATCCCCCCCAAAAGCGTTGGCTTTGGCAAAAGTCCAGCCCAGTGTGCCATAGTGTCGGCCTGCTGGGCTTTGTGGGTCGCATGACCTTGGTACTTCAAGCTGACTAGAACCTTTTGTGGGCTGGACTGAGCCAGAGCTTTAATTTTTTTTAAAATATAAAATCCGGGTCTCAAGTAGAGGTGGCAACGGGTAGAACCGAACCGTTTCTACGCGGTTCGTAACCGGTTTAATCAGTTCGCGGTTCGCGATTTTTTGGAAACCAGTTCTGATCAGTTTGTCGATCGTGACGAACCCAGTCTCCAATATGTATTAGCAGATTTTCGCATCAAATTATGTGCCATATTGGCGCAGATTGCGTAAACGAACTGATCAGAACCGGTTCGAACCGGTTCCGAATTTCCATTAGAAGATTTGCGCAACACATTAATTAGTTAGAGGTGGCGAATTGTAGAACCGAACCGAATCTACTCGTTTTGGAACCAGTTCTTACCAGTTCGACCATTACTTTCAAACCGGTTCTTTCAGTTCCAGTAATTGGCAAACCGGTTCTACCGGTTCCAAACCGTTGACTTCTCAAGACTCCCAACTCTGAAATTGGGTGCAATCGGAAACTATGGATTATTTCTTTGCGCTGTAAAAGAATCTAGAAGTGTGATTGCTCGGACCTCCATACATAATTCTTTAAAGGAAAAGAATTTCCGGATGTGCTTGATTTTGTCATTTTCTACTCAAATTTGAGGCAATTTCAAAGCTTTCAAAGCTATAGTACTTTAGGGGAAGCCATTTTGCAATCATGTACTTTTAAATTCTGACCTTCACACTGAATGTCACCATATTTAATTTAAAATTCTCAAGAAAGCAAGTTTGTGGATTAGATTGATTGCTTTCTTGAAGTAGGGTTTGTGGGTAGCTAGCATAGTTTCCGGACACGTTTTCTGGACAGAAGACAGCACCAATAACCTCTTTATGCCTACGCACACATGTTGCTTGCGGATGCTACTGTTCTGTTTTCTTTACAGTTCTTTAGTTTCCGATTGCGCCCTATGTTTGAACAAATCTCAATTTCTCAAGAAGAGATTTCTGAGCCATTGTGCGGTTTATTATTTTTTTTTCTCTTATAAATTGGTTGTTAGGGAATTTGTTTGTTTGAGCTTTTTTTTTTTTCTGAGTGGGAGTGTTGTGTTTGTTGAGGTGGAGGTGTTGAGCCTTAAGGTTGTGTGAGGTTAACTCCACCCCTACCGCTCCCCCCTCTCTGAAATGGACCATTGTTATATTTTTCTAATTAAACCAAACAGGAAGTACTTTTTTGTTGACCCTAAATTGACCTCTTCTTTCTTTTCTTCTTCTTCTTCTGAAGGAAACTTGCCACTTGAACCCTCAAAGCAAGTCTCTCAAGTTCCAACCTTGTTTTATGGAACCAGGTTTCATAAAATAGTTTTTATTTTAGGTTGAAACTTGAAACTCTTTGTTTGCAAACTGTAAAGAATTAAAAGTTGAAATTTAAGCGACAGTTTTTTTCTTCTTAGATTTATTTCTCCGTAAGTTGTAGGCCTACTTCAACTTGAACCCTCTGAGCAAGTCTTCCAACATATAAAAATTTTGTTGAAAAATATGCTAATGAGTCTACATCACAAAATTACTTCGAAAAATCTCCGCAAAGAGCGCTAGCATCGTTTTTCTGTTGAGCCCCATAGACCCCGATGTTAAAGAAAAAATGTTAATTTTTAAAATACACAAGTCGTGGCGGCAATATGTTTATTTTTCATATTTAAAGTTGGCCAATATTAAGTTTTCAAAATGCAATGTGCGCACCTTAAATATATGCTGATCGAGTGATAGAATGACAAAAATTTGGTAAGTGCGGTTCTATTTTTAAAAAAATATTTCAAAATCCCGAATTTCTAACTCATGTTAAAACTCCATTGAGGCAATTGAGGCTCGTATAAGCACAAAAAACATCCATTAAAATGCTCGTAAAAATACCTAAAAATAATTAAAAAAACAAAAAACAAAAAACAATTAAACCACAGTGAAGCCAACAGATTGGCGCACGCACGTGCTGGTTTTTTCTGGTTTTTTTAAATTATTTTTACGTATTTTTACGGCCCATTTTAATGGATGTTTTTTTTTTCTTATTTGGGCGTACTTAATGGAGTTTAACATAAGAGTTGGAAATTCGCGATTTTGAAATTGTTTTTAAAAATAGAACCGCACCTACCATATTTTTGTCATTCTATCACTCGATCAGCATATATTTAAGGTGCACATTGCACTTTGAACCATCAAAATTGGACAACTTTAAATATGAAAAATGAACATATTGCCGCCGCGAACTGTGTATTTTAAAAATTAACGTTTCTTCTTTAACATTGGGTCTATGGGCTCCATAGAAAAACGACGCTAGCGCTCTTTGCGGAGATTTTTCGAAATAATTTAGTGATGTAGCCACTTAATACAAACTGTCCACCACTGCAAGGGCAAGTTGCAAGAATTTTGTGTAGGCTATACCGAGACAAAACACAAACCTTTTGATGTTTACCGACTTGCGGTGGAACGCCTGGAAGTAGTTTGTGAAATTGCAGTCAAAACAAAACAAAACACAAAAGTCGCAGGTGTGATGTTTTAGAATTGTCCCCAAATTGTCTCGAAACATTTTGAGTTTCGGTTTCGTTTCTGTTTTGTCACAGGCAGTTAGAAATCGGTCAGAACTTCAGTTGGCTCCGCCCTTGTTATGACGACCGGCAACTTTCTAATTGGCTGGTTATGTAGTCTGACGTCACATGCTTCGCCCTTTTCAACGTCAAGACTACATAACCAGCCAATTAGAAGTTGCCGGTCGTCATAACAACTGCGGAGCCAACTGAAGTTCTGACCGATTTCTAACTGCCTGTGTTTTGTCAGCTTGATTTGGATTTTGTAGTAGAGAGGGGGGGGGCGGGGGAAAGGACAAATGTTTTTTTTTCTTCTGATAATTTAATTACAGAACATGATAGAGAAGACAAAGGAGGGTGTGAAGAAAAAAGAAAAGTCAGCCTGTAGAAGGAGCTTCAGGCGAAATTTAATCTCGCCTCATCCCCTCTAAACCTCCTTCCTCCCATCCCATCTCCCTCCCACAAAAAAATCGTGTTCTCACCCATCTAAAAAGTATAGGAATCAGGTTTGGTGACCTCATCGCGTTTCTTGCTCACACTTTGGCTTAAAACCCTCCTCCCCCTTTTCTCTCTGTCCCCTTGCCAAAAAACAACAAAAAAAGGGGGGCTAACAACGGGATTCAGGGGGGGGGGGATCCCTTTCTCCATCCATAATCCATCTAGACTTAGGTTGCATAATAATGCTTTCTAATGTAGACATGCGTATATTGATATATCCTTATATGATTCATATTACAAGGTACAGTGAAAATTCTTTTAACACGAAATCGACTGGAACTAAATATTTATTTTCGTGTTAACCGTGTTTTTTTTAAGTGTAAATGCCTCTTGAACTCTTGGAGTTCTCTTAAGGGCGTTTTACACGGTCGAACTGTCAGTTTTCCTATTAGTGTTTTTAGGTGCAAAAGTGAAGAGAAGTTTTGATTGTGTTTTTTTTTTTTTTAGAAACTAGAAGGGTAGCGCAGTCACCCTGTATTTTCATCTTTGAAAATTATATATATAATATCCCAGGTGTGTGTGTGTGTGTGTGTGGAGTAACAAAAACCATTGAAGCACGTCGGAATTTATATAAATTTGAATAAATGAACCGTTTTTTTTCTCAAGGTCAACTATATGTTGAACTCTTCCTTTGGAAAGTGTAGAAGGGGGAGAGAGAGAGAAAAGTGGGAGGGGGTGAGGGGAAAAGTTTGGAAAGTGTAGAAGGGGGAGAGAGAGAGAAAAGTGGGAGGGGGTGAGGGGAAAAGTTTGGAAAGTGTAGAAGGGGGAGAGAGAGAGAAAAGTGGGAGGGGGTGACTGAAATTGAAATGAAAGGAGTAAAAAAAGGAAAAAACGACGCGCATGCGCACAATTGCCTGTGAATTTTGTTCCCGTCATTTATGACGGGTTACCCCACTAGTCTTTCAAAATAAGCTTTTTTATGAACGAACAAGTTAAGATCCTAGATTCAGTTTTTAACAAGGTGGCTGATTTTTTTGATTTTTTTTAAAAAAATTCAAATCAATTTATTTGATTTAAATCAGATTTTTTTTGATTTTTTTTTTCCATTTATATAAAATATTAATTTTTTTTTATGATGATGTTTGCAAAAATGAGTAATAATAACATTGTTAATTGTTAAGTTGTTAGTAAAATAACTGCAAAATAAGAAAAAAAAAATGTTAATAAACATTCAAATTTGAAAATAATAAGTTTCAAACAATTTTAATTTAACATTTTGAACATATAAACACAAGCTTTGCATTGCAGCCTTTTCAGTTTCCAAAGCAAAATCAGTGCCACAAGAGGTAAACTGGGTTAAGTCACTTTTTTTTTGTAAAAAAACCCCATGATTTTTACATCTTCATAAGGGTTGGTTTATACTCCCTTGCTAAGCGGCAAAGCAGCCTGCGAAGCTTCAAAAATGACGTCAGAGCTTCAGGTTTTTGCCTTCGCCAGAGCATGAAGCTAGCTTTGAAATTGTTCAACTTTTCAAAGCTTAGCAACTCAAAGCACCAATCAGGAAACGGATAGACAAAAGGGGTGAATAAGTCACACCTTTTTTCTTCCAGAAGGGGAAGGGTTCTATTGTTTTGTGTATCTGTTTTATAGGGTATAAAGGTCATAAAATAGGGTAAACTTTGCAAGACCACAGGTATGTGTGAACAAGCTAAGCTTTGGGGAGCTAATTTTACAGAACTTCAAAAGCTTGCAAATCTTAGCAAAGTTTGGAGTATAAACCTACCCTAAGATGTAAAATTCGTCGTTTTTAAACAGCTTGTCAAGTTCTATCAGGAGTAAACAGTGTTAAATCCACGGTTTGTGTTAAGTCCTATTCCATCAATGAAGAGAAAAACTTTCAAACGACTCCACTGCAAAATTTAGGTTTGGTGACTTAACACAGTTTACCTCTGAGGCTCTTAAATATATTACTACTACTATTTATATCAGGGGTGCTCAAACTTTTCATCTTGAGGGCCACAAGGAAAATAGTAAAGCGGGCCACGGGCCAATGAAAGAGACAATAACAAGTTTTATTTAAAAAATGGTTATAATACTAATACAACGTAAACTATGGGCTTTTAGTCAGATTTAGTGTGAAAAGTGTAACTGTTTGAAAGATTTGACCATTTTTTTTCAAAATCAGGTGCTAACTTTGTTGTGCTCATTAAAAAAAAAATTAAAAAAATCTGTAAATTCAAAAGGCAGGCCAATTTGAACGTATAGAATCATAGATATAAAATGTTGGTGGGCCACATGAAAGGGTATGGCGGGCCACATTTGGCCCACGGGCCTTAGTTTGGCCAGCCCTGATTTATATGTATGTATCTCTAATGATTTTTCCACCAGTCAATTGGGGCATACTTCCTCAAGTATATCTTCCAAAAAATGATGCATTAATGAAAAACATAGAGAATAATGCGGGGGGGGGGGGGGGGGGGGAACTTTTTTTATTTTTATTGTATAATTTAAATGTTTAAATAAATGTGAATATTTTTTTTAAAAAAATATTTAAATCACCGCCACCCTGGGTTTTAATAGGAAATTTTTTCCGAATGTTGGCGCTGCGATTGTTTTTGTTAAAAAAAATGGTTTTTGAATGGTTTTTGTCCAGGTATAACGTCACATAAAAATTACTAGAAAAATAATTGCACGTGCTAAGCTTATGAAAAGTAATCAGCGTGAAGCCAATACATTAATGCACGTGCTCATTTTTTTGTTATTGTTCTAAATGATTTTTAAAGAAAGTTCTTCAAACTTTTGTTGGCTCCGCCCATTTATGAGTGTCACACCAAATATCAACCAATTAGAAATTGAAAAAAGGGCGGAGCATGTGACATCAGACGAAGTAACACACCAATTAGAAATTGATGTCGCATATAAAAGGGCGGGGACAACAAAATTTTACTGCTGGGCAGAGATGTCTGTTTGGGGGACGGTTTTCTTATAGTCCTGTGGAATTTAACATGGAGTTATGAAAGAATATCGACGTGGAAATGTCGGTTAATTAGAAATTTTTTTTTAGAAAAGTCACTGAAAAGTCAGAGAATTTAGCAGAAAAATATGAGAAACCTGGAAAAGTGATTAAAAAAAAACAGCTGAAAAAGAAAAACGAAAAACTAACTGCTTTAAAAAGCAGTAAAAGGGCTCAGAATGGGCTCAAAGGGGCCCTGATGTCTCAAAAAAGAGTTTTTAAAACTAGAAAAAATAAAAAATGGGAAAATATCTTAAAATAAAAACTAGAATTTTTTCGATTTTTGGCCGTTTTTTTTGTAAAAAGAATCATTTTTCAAAAACAAATAAACGGCCAAAAATTGAAAAAAAAAAGTAAATGTTCTAAAAAAAAACACTCAAGACTTTCAAATCAGAAAAAAATAAACTGAGAAAAGCAGGTGTTGAAACTGAATCTGAAAAACAATGGGAAACCTTTAAAAGTCAGGGAAATTTCAGTAATGAAAACCGGTGGCAACCACAGGCATTTAGAAATCGGGACGAGCAGAAAAGTTGGCTCCACCCTTTTTATGACGAACGGCAACTTCTTATTGGTTGGTTATGTAGTCTGACGTCACATGCTCCGTCCTTTTCAACGTCGAACCACACAACAAACCAATTAGAAGTTGACGTTCGTCATAAAAAAGGGCGGAGCCAACTTGTGTTCGTCCCGATTTGTAAATGCCTGTGCGGGGGCAACCTTGTAAGTAACTGAGCCGCCACCCTTCTAGTTTCTAAAAAAAACACTTTCAAGTTTCTCGTAAACCGGATCCACATCCAGTTTGACTAATCACACAAACAAAACAGTGTTTCGAAACAAATT